>CAJPEV010002272.1:0-47336 GCA_905338385.1 Darwinula stevensoni | reverse complement strand
GTATAATTTATTTTAACAAATTAATCATGACTATAATTGTAACAGGCGGTGCTGGCTTTATCGGTTCAAATTTTGTTCATTACTGGCTAGACAACAACAATGAAGCGATTGTTGTATTAGACAAAATGACCTATGCAGGGAGTTTGTGGGCGATCTTCCATATTTTGATTATTATCTTGCAAGCGTTTATTTTTATGATGCTCACCGTGGTTTACTTAGCCATGGCACATGAATCACATTAGTTTTTTGGTAAGTTTTGTTTTTAGTGGTTAGTTTTAGTTGTTAAGTTTAATTTTAGAGAGGGTAACAAAATGGATGCATTAGCGTTAATTCAAGCCTACACAGGCGTTGGTATTGGTTTAATTATCGGTTTGGGTGCTGCTGGCGCTTGTATCGGTATCGGTATTATGTGTGCTAGCTTCTTAGAAGGCGCTGCACGTCAACCAGAAATGATTCCACAATTACAAGGTAAAGTATTCTTGTTATTGGGTCTTATCGATGCTTCATTCATTATCGGCGTTGGTTTGGCTATGATGTTTGCCTTTGCTAACCCATTATTAAGCGTGGTTGCTAGATAATTAGCCTCATAATTTGGCTGCCAGAACTTTGGCGCAAATTAAACGACTTAAATATTTGGAGTAAGTAATGGACATTAACTTTACACTAGTTGCTCAGGCGATCGCATTTGCGATACTAATAGAGTTTACTCGCAGATTTGTTTGGCCGCCGCTATTAAATGCGATTGAAACGCGCCAAAAAGAAATTGCTGATGGGTTAGCCGCCGCTTCAGAAGGCAGAAGTGCTTTAGAAGTGGCTGCAAAAAAATCAGAGGTAACTTTGAATGAAGCGAAGCAAAAAGCCAGCGAAATTATTGGCCAAGCTGAAAAACGCGCCAGTCAAATTGTTGAAGAAGCCAAAGGCAACGCCAAAGTAGAAGGTGATCGCATCATTGCGGGCGCAAAAGCAGAGATTGACCAAGAAGTGAATCGCGCAAAAGAAGGCTTGCGTGCGCAAGTGTCACAATTGGCTGTTGCAGGTGCTGAAAAAATCTTGCGCAAAGAGATTGATGCGAAAGCACATAGCGATATGTTATCTAAATTAGCGGCAGAACTTTAAGGAAAAGTCATGGCTGAAATATCAACCATCGCAAGGCCTTATGCGGTAGCGGCATACAAACTAGGCAAAGAGCAAAAAGCCCTTGCCAACTGGTCTGAAATGCTGGGTTTTGCTACTTCAATTGTCAATAACGCACAAATGCAAGCTTATATTCAAGACCCTAAGGTGGTGAATAGTGATTTGCAAGCTAATTTTTTAAAAGTGTGCGGCGATAAGCTCAATGAAAATGCACAAAACTTAATTAAAGTGCTCATTGAATATGGTCGCTTGTCGCTTTTGCCGGCTATCACAACAGCGTTTGAAGAACTCAAAGCGCAAGATGAAGGTACGTTAGATGCGCAAATTATCGCTGCTGCGAAACCAAGCGCAACAGAGGTTAAAGATTTAGTAAAACGTTTAGAAGCCAAATTTGGCAAAAAAATTGAAGCCAGTGTGACGGTTGATCCAGAAATTATTGGCGGTATTAAAATTATTGTGGGCGATACTGTGATTGACGCATCAGTCAAAGGTCAGTTGCAAAATTTAGCTTACGCGCTTACAGCATAAGAGGTTCGAGTCATTCAAGCTCGTACAGAAAAAATTATAGGAGTTTAGCAAATGCAGTTATCTACATCAGAAATCAGTGAACTGATTAAAAGCAGATTAGAAAATTTTTCGACCTCGGCTGAAGCACGTACGCAAGGTACCGTTATTTCAGTAACCGATGGTATTGTTCGTATTCATGGCTTATCAAATGTCATGGCGGGTGAAATGATTGAGTTCCCTGGCAATACATTTGGTTTGGCGCTTAACTTAGAGCGAGATTCAGTAGGTGCGGTTGTGTTAGGTGACTACGAGCACATCACCGAGGGCGACATCTGTAAATGTACAGGTCGTATTTTGGAAGTGCCAGTTGGGCCAGAATTAATCGGCCGTGTCGTGAACGCATTGGGTGCGCCAATTGATGGCAAAGGCCCAGTCAATGCCAAAATGACGGACAAAATTGAAAAAGTAGCGCCAGGCGTGATTGCGCGTAAATCTGTTTCACAACCAGTGCAAACAGGTTTAAAGTCAGTTGACTCTATGGTGCCAGTTGGTCGTGGTCAACGTGAATTAATCATTGGTGACCGTCAAACAGGTAAAACTGCAGTTGCTGTAGATGCGATTATCAACCAAAAAGGTCAAAACATGACCTGTATCTACGTTGCGATTGGTCAAAAGGCTTCAACAGTGGCTAACGTGGTACGTAAACTTGAAGAAAACGGCGCGATGGCTTACACCATTGTTGTTGCCGCTACAGCTTCTGATTCTGCCGCATTACAATTCTTAGCACCATATGCTGGTTGTACGATGGGCGAATACTTCCGTGATCGCGGTGAAGATGCATTGATTGTTTATGATGATTTGACAAAACAAGCGATTGCTTACCGTCAAATTTCATTGTTATTACGTCGTCCACCAGGCCGCGAAGCTTATCCAGGTGACGTGTTCTACATCCACTCACGTTTGTTAGAGCGCGCTGCTCGCGTGAATGAAGAATATGTAGAGAAATTTACAGGCGGGAAAATTAAAGGTAAAACAGGTTCATTAACTGCCTTGCCTGTGATTGAAACTGCGGCTGGTGACGTTTCTGCATTTGTTCCTACAAACGTGATTTCTATTACCGATGGTCAAATCTTCTTAGAAACTGACTTGTTCAACGCTGGTATTCGTCCTGCGATTAACGCGGGTATTTCAGTGTCTCGCGTGGGTGGTGCGGCTCAAACTAAAGTCATCAAGAAACTGGGTGGCGGTGTGCGTTTAGCATTAGCGCAATACCGTGAATTGGCTGCGTTTGCGCAGTTCGCATCTGACTTGGATGAAGCAACACGTAAACAATTAGACCGTGGTCGTATGTTTACTGAGTTGATGAAACAAGCACAATATGCGCCATTAAGTGTTTCAAATATGGCCATTACCTTGTTTGCTGCTAACAAAGGTTACTTTGATGACGTTCCAACCAATAAAGTATTAGCTTTTGAAAATAAATTGCATGGCTTTATCGGTTCAAAATATAAAACCATTGCTGATGCAATTGAATCAAGCAAAGACTTGAGCGGTGACAATGAAAAAGCGCTTGAGGCTGCAATTCAAGACTTCAAAGCGACTAATGCTTACTAATATCAAACTATTAGGAAAACTTACCTAGGGGTATTGGAATGGCTGGAAGTAAAGAGATTAGAACCAAGATTAAGTCGGTAGAAAATACCCGCAAGATCACCAAAGCGATGGAAATGGTAGCCGCTTCTAAAATGCGCAAAGCGCAAGATAGAATGCGAGCTTCACGCCCGTATGCTGACAAAATTCGTAACGTAGCAGCGCACTTATCGCTTGCACATTCTGAATATAAGCACCCATTTTTGGTAAAACGCGAAGTTGTTAAAAACGTTGGCATCATTGTGGTGAGTTCAGATAAAGGCTTGTGTGGTGGTTTAAATACCAATATGTTGCGCTTATCTATGAATCAAATGAAAGCGTGGGAGGCCAAAGGTAAGCGTCTCACTGTAAGTGCTATTGGTAATAAGGGTTATGCTTTTATGAACCGCGTCGGTGCAAGCGTGAAGTCGCATATCACGGGCTTGGGCGATGTTCCGCATTTAGAAACATTGATTGGTACCATAAAGGTTATGCTTGATGCTTATACTTCTGGTGAAATTGACCAGCTGTATATTTGCTACACAAAATTTATCAATACCATGAAGCAAGAACCTGTGATTGAACAGTTATTGCCTTTAACGACTGAGCGTTTAGGCACCCATGCTGAAACGCAAAAAGTAGAAGCTTTGACTACGAGCGGCGTAGTGAAAAGCGCTCTGCAAATTGGTGCTGCAAAAGGTCACTGGGATTATATCTACGAGCCAGAAGCAAAGCCCGTGATTGATCAATTGATGGTGCGCTACATTGAGTCATTAGTTTATAACGCAGTTTCCGAAAATATGGCTTCTGAACAATCATCTCGTATGGTAGCGATGAAATCGGCATCTGATAATGCGAAAAATGTGATTGGTGAGTTGAAACTGGTTTATAACAAGGCGCGTCAAGCGGCGATTACCAAAGAGATTTCTGAAATCGTTGGTGGCGCGGCGGCCGTATCTTAAGCGTAGTAGCAAAACGAATTTAATTGAAATCTGACTAAAGAAGTTAGGAAAAGAAAATGGCAAAAGCAAATCAAGTTAGTATCGGTAAAGTAGTGCAATGTATTGGTGCGGTGGTGGATGTTGAGTTTCCGCGTGACCAAATGCCTAAAGTGTTTGAAGCGTTGATTATTGACGATAAAAACTCTCAGGCAGAAGCAGGCTTAACATTAGAGGTTCAACAACAATTAGGTGATGGTGTAGTTCGTACTATTGCCATGGGCTCATCTGATGGCCTTGCACGTGGTACCCCGTTTAAATCAACAGGTAACCAAATTACTGTACCAGTCGGTACTGGCACATTGGGCCGAATTATGGATGTGTTGGGTCGCCCAATTGATGAGGCTGGTCCAATTGATTCAGACGAGCGTCGTTCTATCCACCAAAAAGCGCCAACTTTTGAAGAGCTATCTCCTTCAGTGGACTTGCTTGAAACGGGTATCAAGGTGATTGACTTGGTTTGCCCGTTTGCTAAAGGCGGTAAAGTGGGTCTGTTCGGTGGTGCTGGTGTGGGTAAAACCGTTAACATGCTTGAGCTTATCAACAACATCGCTAAGCAACACTCAGGTTTATCAGTGTTTGCAGGTGTGGGTGAGCGCACCCGTGAAGGTAACGACTTCTACCATGAAATGGCAGAAGCTGGCGTGATTAAGCTAGACAACATGAAAGAATCAAAAGTAGCGATGGTGTTTGGTCAAATGAACGAGCCACCAGGCAACCGTCTGCGCGTAGCCTTGTCTGGTTTGACCATGGCTGAGAAATTCCGTGACGAAGGTCGTGACGTATTGTTCTTTGTAGATAACATTTACCGTTATACCTTGGCTGGTACTGAAGTATCTGCGCTGTTAGGCCGTATGCCATCAGCGGTGGGTTACCAACCAACCTTAGCCGACGAAATGGGTCGTTTACAAGAACGTATTACTTCAACTAAAGTGGGTTCTATTACGTCTATCCAAGCGGTTTATGTGCCTGCGGATGACTTGACTGACCCTTCCCCTGCAACAACATTCCAACATTTGGACTCAACAGTTGTGTTGTCACGTGACATTGCCTCTTTAGGTATCTACCCAGCGGTTGATCCACTTGATTCAACTTCACGTCAATTAGACCCATTGGTGGTTGGTGAAGAACATTACAACGTTGCACGTTCAGTGCAACAAACATTACAACGTTACAAAGAGCTACGTGACATTATCGCAATTTTGGGTATGGACGAATTGTCACCAGAAGATAAACTAGCGGTTGGTCGCGCACGTAAAATCCAACGTTTCTTGTCACAACCATTCCACGTAGCTGAAGTGTTTACTGGCGCACCTGGTAAATATGTACCGCTAAAAGAAACAATCAAGGGCTTTAAAGCGATTGTGGCTGGTGAATACGATCACTTGCCTGAGCAAGCGTTCTACATGGTGGGTGGCATTGAAGAGGCTGTTGAAAAGGCCAAAACGCTTAACTAATCATTAAACGTTAGTTAATAGTTTTTAAGGAAAATTATGGCAAATACCGTTCATATCGATGTCGTAAGCGCTGAAGCGAGTATCTTCTCTGGCGAGGCGGATTTTGTAGTTGCGCCCGCTAGCGCGGGCGAAGTGGGCATTTATCCAAATCATGCGCCAATGATTTCAACCATCAAACCAGGTGCCTTGCGTATTAAGCAAGCTAATGTGGCTGAAGAAGCAGTGATTTTCATCTCTGGCGGTTTGCTTGAGGTGCAACCTGGAGTGATTACCATTTTGGCAGATACTGCGGTGCGTGGTCACGATTTGGATGAAGCTAAAGCTAGAGCCGCTAAAGAAGCAGCAGAAGAGGCATTGAAAAATCGTACTTCAGAAATTGATTACGCAACAGCGCAGGCTGAGCTATCTGAAGCGTTGGCTCAAATTCAAACTATAGAGCGTTTGCGTAAAACAACACATTAACCAGCTAAATAGCTGGTGGTATGAGTAAAAGGCGGCCTAGGCTGCCTTTTTTGTTATACTTTACATTAAGTTAATATAGATAAGAAATACTATGTCAGCACTAAATATCGTCATTTTGGCGGCGGGTAAAGGTACTCGCATGTACTCTAATACACCAAAGGTGTTGCACGAGGTTGGTGGAAAACCTATTTTAGGGCATGTAATTGAATGCGCCAAAGCACTCAACCCAAGCAAAATCATTGTGGTGTATGGCTATGGCGGAGGGACAGTACGTGAAGCTTTTGCGACTGAAAATATTACTTGGGTGAACCAAGCTGAACAGCTTGGCACTGGTCATGCCGTGCTACAAGCATTACCCTATTTGGATGCGGATGCGCAATCATTAATAATGCTAGGTGATGTGCCTTTGGTGGATGTAGCAACTTGCCAAGCCCTTATTGCAAAAGCGAGCAGTAAGCTGGCAATTTTATCGTTTAACAAAATTGACCCAACCGGATATGGGCGCTTGATTCGAGCAGATAATGGCAATGTAATCGCGATAGTTGAGCACAAAGACGCAACCTTAGAGCAGCGTAAAATCGCCGAGGTCAACACAGGCATAATGGCGATGCCAAATATGCACTTATTAAAATGGTTGCCACAAATCACTAACCAAAATGCACAGGGCGAGTATTATTTGACGGATATTGTCGGTCTTGCAGTGCAACAAGGTGTAGAGGTGGTTGCAGAAATTACGGGTGACGAATGGTCAGTGACAGGCATTAACTCTAAAACTGATTTGGCACAAATTGAGCGGGAATATCAAGCCCGCCGCGCACAAGGCTTGCTGGCACAAGGCGTTACTTTAAAAGATCCTGATCGTTTAGATGTGCGTGGCACAATAAGCTGCGGTAAAGATGTAGAAATAGATGTGAACTGTGTATTTGAAGGTGTGGTGAAACTAGGCGATAACGTAAAAATTGCAGCAAATTGCGTGATTAAAAATGCGCATATAAAAAATGGCACACAAGTTGCGCCATTTACGCATATTGATGACGCAGAGATAGGTGAGAACAACCGTATTGGACCATTTGCAAGGTTGCGTCCGGGTACAGTGTTACAAAGTGATGCGCATGTAGGCAACTTTGTAGAACTTAAAAATGCACAGGTAGATGTTGGTAGTAAAATCAATCACTTAAGTTATGTGGGTGATGCTACAGTAGGCAAACATGTCAACATAGGCGCTGGTACAATTACGTGTAATTATGATGGTGCTAATAAGTTCAGAACAATTATTGAAGATAATGCGTTTATTGGCTCAGATACACAACTAGTGGCACCCGTGACAATTGGAAAGAATGCGACTATTGCAGCAGGCTCAACAATTACGCTTGATGCGCCAGCAGGCGCTTTAACACTATGCCGAGCAAGAGAGCAAAAATCGATTACAGGATGGAAGCGCCCTGAAAAAATAAAGAAATAAGTATAAAGAAAGCATAGATTATGTGTGGCATTGTTGGTGCAGTTGCAAATAGAAACGTCGTAGCAACCTTGATTGAAGGTTTGAGCCGTTTAGAATATCGTGGATACGATTCTGCGGGTGTTGCCGTACTCAGCAAAGGTGCTATAGAACGTGTAAGAGCGGTGGGAAGAGTGGCGAATATGACCGAAAAGGCTGAAGCTGCGCAGCTAAGCGGCTTGGTTGGTATTGGACATACGCGCTGGGCAACACATGGTGGCGTGACCGAAAGTAATGCGCATCCGCATGTTTCAAAAGGTGAAGTGGCGGTGGTGCATAACGGCATTATTGAAAATCATGATGAGCAAAGAACACGTTTAAAAGCCTTAGGTTATGAGTTCACATCGCAAACTGACACTGAAGTGATTGCTCACTTAATTCACTTTTATCACCAAAAAGCGACGTTACTTGAAGCAACTAAGAAAGCTGTGAAAGAACTTACAGGCGCATTTGCCATTAGCGTGATATCAACAAAAGAGTCAGAACATATGGTCACAGCCCGCTTGGGTTGTCCTTTGCTGCTGGGTTTAGGTGATGGCGAAAACTTTATTGCATCCGATGTGTCAGCAGTGCTGTCAGTCACTCGCAATGTGATTTATCTAGAAGATGGCGATGTGGCCGATATTAGGCGCGAGGGCGTAACCATTTTTGGTAAAGACGGCGCTAAAGTTCAGCGTAAAATACATCAAAGTGACGTGTCTCTGGCAAGCTTAGAGCTTGGCCCATACGCACATTTTATGCAAAAAGAGATTCATGAGCAGCCACGCGCTTTGACAGACACAATAGAAGCATTGATTGATGATAACAGTTTCACCCCTGCCCTATTTGGCGACCAAAATGGAGAAGTGTTAAAACAAGTCAACAGCATTTTAATTTTAGCGGCAGGCACCAGTTATTATGCTGCGCTTACAGCAAAATACTGGTTAGAAAGCATTGCTAAGATACCGACCAATGTTGAAATTGCTAGCGAATATCGCTATCGCGAATCTGTGCCAAACCCGCAACAACTCATTGTGACCATTTCACAATCTGGTGAAACGCTTGATACGATGGAAGCACTTAAGCATGCTAAAAGTTTAGGGCAAAACCTTACATTGGCGATTTGCAACGTGCAAGAAAGTGCCATTCCACGTGCCTCTAAGCTTGTTTTTTACACACGCGCAGGGGCGGAAATTGGGGTAGCGTCGACCAAAGCCTTTACGACTCAATTAGTGGCATTATTTACTTTAGCCGCAACGCTAGCTAAGCTGAAAGGCATTTTAAGTACCGAGCAAGAACAAGCGCATCTGGCTGCATTGCGCCAGCTAGCAGGTAGCGTGCAGCACGCGCTTAACTTAGAGCCGCAAATTCGTGAGTGGGCAAAACGCTTTGCTGATAAAGAACACGCGCTGTTTCTAGGGCGTGGCATTCATTACCCAATCGCGCTAGAAGGCGCTCTAAAATTAAAAGAAATATCTTATATTCATGCTGAAGCTTACCCCGCTGGCGAGCTAAAACATGGCCCTCTAGCATTGGTGGATAACAATATGCCTGTGGTAGTGATTGCGCCCAATGATGCTTTGCTTGAAAAAGTAAAATCAAACATGCAAGAAGTCAATGCGCGCGGAGGTGAGCTATTTGTGTTTGCCGATGCGGACAGCCATTTTACTGAAAGTGCAGGTGTGCATGTCATTCGCACCCCGCGTCATGTAGGTGTGCTCTCCCCTATTTTACACACCATCCCCGTGCAAATGTTGGCGTATCATGCCGCTTTGCTAAAAGGGACTGATGTAGATAAACCGCGCAATTTAGCTAAAAGTGTAACAGTGGAATAAGAGCATTTTTAACGTCGTAATTTAGCCATCTTCATTGGCACTGCCCTGTAAGCCAGCATCCATGAGGCTTCCAGGACAGTGTTTTTTGCTCGGGGCAATTTAAAGAAGCCACCAGCCTAACCAAGTAGCACAAACTTGAACAATCAGTGCTGGAATCACTATCCGTGCAAACTTGATGCCTCCGCTAACGAACGCCATGATGGCCTTTGAAATGGTATTGAAAGTAAATGCGAGTAATATAGGTATTATTGCATTGCTTAGGCTCAATTTACCCGCACTTACTAAGGAAGCTACCGAGATTGTTGAAGCATGGACATCAGCAAAACCTGCTACGCCAACAGCAAGTAAAAGCCCCATTTGACCAAACCAATTTTCTAAGGCAGCAGAGGTGATTAGTATAATAGCAATCACGGTAGCGAAAGTGAGCGCAGTTTTTACACTGAAAGTTTTAGTTAATTTGTATTTCTCTATGTCGTTATTTTTAAATGAGCTAATCGTTACGATAGCACCATAAATGGCAATAGATAAACCACCAAAAATAAGTGGCCATTGAAGTGCATGCAATGTGGCAGGATGAACGGCAAATAAGAGCATGGCGAGTTGTAAAATTGTGGCAAGGCTAGATAATATCGCGCCAGCCGCTGCTGCACTTAATAGCTGAGGCGTCACTTTAGCGCGTTCTCCCATTGTGTTAATCGTTGCAATGCTAGAAATAAAGCCAGAAACTAGCCCCACAAGTGGTAAACCAACTTTATCGCCTAGCCAACGCAAAGCTAGGTGACTTAGCGCACTAATTGTCATTACCAATATCACAATCAGCCAAAGATTGTGTAGATTAATTGCACCAAAAGGTCCAATAGTTTGGTTTGGTACTAAGGGTAATATAATAAGTGTTGCCGCTGCAAGAATAAGAAAATCATTTAACTCATCTTTTGTCACTGTGCCAAGCACAAAGCCATGCATCGGCTCTTTGGCAGCCAGTAAAATAGCCACGCTCACAGCAATAGATGCAGCTAATGTAGCTTGGCTCATGGCTAATCCACCTAAAATAACAGTGAATATGAGTGTGATTTCCGTGGTCAAACCTGGATCTTCTGTGCGTTTAGCAAAATAAGCGATTGCCGCAAAAATCATTACACAACATATAGAGGCTATTAGTAACCAAAAGTTAACAGTAATACTAACGGCACCAAGTAAAGAAGCAATGGTGAAAGTGCGTATGCCAGCCGCCGAACGCTCTGGCCCTGTGCCTTTGCTACGCTCACGCTCAGCGCCAATTAGAAGCCCAATACCTAAGGCGACTGCTAAATTGAGCCAAAGTGCGTTATCTAGAATCATAAATATTACAATTAAGTAGCATATTTGATTGTTAAATTAAGTTGTCGTAGATTTTAGAAAGAGCGGTGAAATTTCAAGACTGCCTTCATCATAACTCACTAAAATATGCCCATCTTGAATTGTCAAACTCACGTTTAGAGCGCGGCTGGCAATTTCAGATAATGCTTGCGTTTCAGGCAAGTTAATCACAGTTAAATTATTCAGCTTTTGCAAGCCTTTACTATTTTGCTCCCACCACATGTCTGCCACACGCCCGCCATATAACACCACGATTACTTGGCGCGCGCGCCCTGCTGCTTTGCGAATTTGTTTTTCTGTTGGCAGGCCTACGTCAATCCACAATTGAATTGCGCCTGTTAAGTCTTTTTGCCATAAATCTGGCTCTTCGTCATCGCTTAAGCCTTTGCCAAAAGTGAGCATTTCATCGGCATAAAGCGCAAAGGCAACTAGGCGAACCATTAAACGCTCGTCAGTTTCTGATGGGTGCTTAGCTAGCGTTAAACTGTGATTGGCATAATATTGCCTATCCATATCGGCGATATTGAGGTAAATTTTGTAAATGGTAGATTTAAGCGCCATCGCGCGATTCCTTTATAAGTGCCATGGAGTTTTAATACCAAAAATATAAGGCTTCATTATACCCATTTCACAAGCCACGCTTGGTTTCTGTTAAGCTTTCATTTTTTCACTTAAGCATAAAATAATTATGGCGCAATATGTAATGTCGATGCTCCGCGTGAGCAAAACTGTTCCTCCCAAAAAACAAATTATCAAAGATATTTCCCTATCCTTTTTCCCTGGGGCAAAAATTGGCCTGTTGGGTTTAAATGGTTCAGGTAAATCGACTGTGCTGCGCATTATGGCGGGTGTCGATAAAGAGTTTGAGGGCGAAGTGCAATGGCAGCCTAATATGAGCATCGGTTATTTACCGCAAGAGCCGCAACTAGACCCCAATAAAACCGTGCGCGAGGAGGTAGAAAGTGGCATGGGTGAAGTCATGCAAGCGCAAGCGAATTTAGAAGCGGTGTATACCGCCTATGCAGAGCCAGATGCCGACTTTGAGAAATTGGCAGAAGAACAAGCCAAGTGGGAAAACATCATTGCCGCCAGTGGTAGCGATTTAAGCACGCAATTAGAAATTGCCGCTGATGCACTACGCTTACCGCCGTGGGATGCCAAAATCGGCCCGCTTTCAGGCGGTGAAAAGCGTCGCGTCGCTTTGTGTAAATTGCTGCTTTCAAAACCTGACATGCTATTGCTAGATGAACCCACCAACCATTTGGATGCGGAATCTGTCGAGTGGCTAGAGCAATTTTTAGTGCGTTTTACGGGCACAGTAGTGGCAGTAACGCATGACCGCTATTTTTTAGATAACGCCGCCGAGTGGATTTTAGAGTTAGACCGCGGGCATGGCATTCCATGGAAAGGAAACTATTCAAGTTGGTTAGAGCAAAAAGAAGAGCGCTTAAAGCAAGAAGAATCACAAGAATCTGCACGCCGCAAAGCCTTGCACACCGAGCTAGAATGGGTGCGCCAAAACCCCAAAGCACGACAAGCCAAGAGTAAATCACGCATTGCTCGTTATGAAGAGTTGGCCAGCGCAGAATACCAAAAACGTAACGAGACGCAGGAGATTTTTATCCCCGCAGGTGAGCGTTTGGGCGACCAAGTGATTGAATTTAATGGCGTCACTAAAGCCTTTAAAGACCGTTTGTTGATGGATAACTTAAGCTTTACTATTCCCGCAGGCGCGCTTGTCGGCATTATTGGCCCGAATGGTGCGGGTAAATCAACATTGTTTAGAATGATAACAGGCTTCGAGTCACCCGATAGTGGCGAAGTAAAAATTGGCCAAACCGTCAAATTAGCTTACGTTGACCAAAGCCGTGATGACTTGGGGAATGAAAAGACCGTATTTGATGAAATTGCCAATGGCTCGGATATTTTAACGGTAGGTAAATATGAAACGCCCAGCCGCGCCTATATTGGCCGCTTTAACTTTAAAGGTGGCGACCAGCAAAAAATTGTTGGCCAACTTTCAGGTGGTGAGCGCGGCCGTTTACACCTAGCCAAAACGCTGATTTCAGGCGGCAATGTATTGTTGCTTGATGAGCCTTCAAACGACTTAGACGTAGAAACCTTGCGCGCACTAGAAGATGCTTTGCTGGAGTTTGCAGGTAGCGTGCTGGTGATTTCACATGACCGCTGGTTTTTAGATAGAATCGCCACGCATATTTTAGCGGCGGAAGGTGATTCACAATGGACGTTCTTTAACGGCAATTATCAGGAATACGAGGCGGATAAGCGTAAACGTTTGGGTGAAGAAGGTGCGAAGCCTAAACGCATTCGGTATAAACCAATTACAAGATAGTATTACTAAAATGAAGTTAAATTTGGAACCGTTAGTTCGATTTGTTAAACATTTACCAAAAAATGGTGATGCAGAGCTAGGTATTTTAAAGTGTCATTTACTTATTGAAGAGGTCTTAACAAAGCTTATAACAAGAGAGGTTAAAAATCCTGAATATATTCTAAATGCACGTTTAACTTTCGCACAAAAAATATGGCTGGCAAGGAGTTTGTCAAATATAAAAGCAGAGTGGGTTTGGCTATCTCTAAAAAAATTAAATGAAGCAAGAAATGAACTATCTCACGGCTTGGATGTTGACCAAATAAATCAAAAACTAGAACAGTTCATATTATGTGTAGAAAATACCCAAGGTGTACCTTCCCCTGATGTTACTGGAGTAAGCATGGGGCGTTTTCAGTGGGCTGCATTTATGCTATTTAACCATATAGCTGCTTATGCACACTTTGATCCAACCGAATTGAAAATGCCTAGCCTTTTGGCTTAGACACCGCAAGTAGTATGTGAGAAGTGTGCCTATTGATGTTCGGCTCATTACTGAAAGGCAAGGCTATGTGGTTAGCTTCATCAAGGCTACAATCTTAGGCATATTAGCTGACTTTTGCAACATATCAAATCAGCACCTCTGCAAGCCAGTATCCATAGGGCTTACAGAGGCATGAATTTCTCTCGGGTAAATTTCTTAACTAAAAATTAACTTTTACGCGATTTTTGCGGCGCATTTTTGCTTAAAAAGTCCCACAAAAATGGTGGAATCAAGCGCATGATTTTTACAACGATTCCCATCTGCCATGGAATCACTACAAAGCGACGTTTTGCCTCAACCGCTTTAACAAATTTATCTGCAAACACGTCAGCATCCATCAAAAATGGCATAGTAAATTGATTCACCTTTGTCATTGGCGAACGCACATAACCTGGTGCAATGGTGGTAACGGCAATATTAAAAGCGGCCATTTCAACACGTAAAGCTTCTAAATAACTGATAGTCGCAGCTTTGCTTGCGCTGTAAGCGCCCGCCCCTGCCAAGCCGCGTATGCCCGCCACGCTGGCAATGCCTACTAGCTGCGCGGTTTTACCTTGTTGCGCGGCTTGCTTCATGGCGCTGATAAAGGGTTGAAAAGTATGCACCATGCCCATGAGATTAATGTCCATGATGGTTTGAAAAGCCTCAGCGTCTTCAGAAAATTCGGTGAGTGTGCCACGGCTAACGCCCGCATTGGCGATGACAATATTGGGTGCACCAAAACGTTGAATAAAATCTTCTGCGGCATTTGCAAGTGCGTTTTTATCGCGCACATCGAGTGCATAAATAGCAGTTTGAATGCGGTATTTTTCTTGTAAATTTAGAGCAAGTTTTTGCAACATATCAACGCGCCTCGCCGCCAAGCCAATCACCATGCGGCTTCCAGAGCATCGTTTTGCGTACGCGTGGGCTAAGGCTTCGCCAATGCCGCTGGATGCACCTGTGATAAATACGTTCATAGTGGGCTAAACTACCTATTCTTCTGAGCTTGTACATGCTTCGACAAGCTCGGCACGAACGGTGGAAAATTGTAAATAAAAAGCCCGTTTTACATAATGTAAAACGGGCCAAAAATCACCAGTTAAAAATTTTATTAAAAAAGCTTTTTAACCAGCTGGTTTCTTCTACTTTTTTGTGGGTACTGCTGTCTTTGCTTTGTCGGCACGTATATTACTAATGATGTAATCAGCCACTTTAAGTGCTTGATCGTTGCCACCCGTCATGGTGCTAGAAGTAATATATTGACCGTCAATCACTAAGCTGGGTACGCCAGTTGCGCCAGAATCTTTAAACATTTTGGCTGCACGGTTGAGTTTGTTGTTCATGCTGAAAGATTTAAAGTGCTCTTCCACTTTGATTTTATCAACTCCGCCTTGCTTGGTAATCCAGTCAATAATTGCTTTTTCATCAGTTGGGTTTAAAGCTTTTTGTTTATGCACAGCTTCAAATAATGGCGAATGCAATTTGCTTAATAGTTTAAGCTCTTCAAGCGCGTAATATGCTTTGGCCATTGGTGCCCATTGTGGGTTAGGTAAGCCTGGTGTACGTTTGAATACTACATCGGCAGGCAATTTTTTTGCCCAAGCTTCTAACATGGGGTCCATTTGAAAGCAGTGAATGCAGCCGTACCAAAAAATCTCATTCACTTCAATTTTGCCAGCATTTTCGGTAACAATGGGTTGTAAAGTTTTTTCAAAGTCTTGGCCGATTTGTGGTGCGGCAAACACATTAAATGAGGACGCTAACAATAGAGTAGCAAGCAATTTTTTAAACATAATATCCCTTAAATTTTTTGTTAAATGTTAATCATCATGCAGTGAAACCAAATACACAAACGTGCGACCATCATTTTGGCTGACAAGTTCTTATTACTTAGTACCACAGGCATAAAAACTTTTTACGTAGCTAAAGCCACTAAAAGTTCTAATTATTCACTTTAATTAAGTCTGCGCTAAAACCATCGTCGATTAAGGCTTGTTTGGTATCACTAATATTGTCTAAATCGCTAAATGGCCCAACGCGCACCCGATGCCAAGTACCCTTTTCGGGGATAATAGCTGTTTGCACATTCGCTTCAAAGCCTTGTAAAGCGAGCTTGGCCTTAAGGTTATCTGCCTCTTCTTCAGTTTGAAAAGAGCCTATTTGCAGGTAATAGGTTTTTTTCTTAGCAGGTGGCTCATCAGGTTTAATGTTAATACTGTCGTTGGCATTATTGCTATTGTTTGGCAAAATGTCGTAATAATCAAAGCGGGTATCGTCTTTATTATCGGTTTGCGCAGGTGGGTTGTTAGTATCAGGCACAACAGGCGGTGTCACCACTTCAGCGGGGCTGTTTTGCGTTTTTGCATCGTTGGCGATTTTATCTGCTAACGATTGATTAGTTTCTTTAGTTGATTTAATCGCAAACGGATTATCATCACTTTTTAAGTACATCACCACAGCCAACGAGGCCCCAACACCCAGCAAAACACCAATAAGCAAGCCCGTTAAAAATGGGCTGCCTTTTTTCTTGCTAGTGGGCCTATCAGAATCTTGTTTATAATCTCTACTCATTTTAGTTTAATTACCTCTACATTTTGTTAGGTGCGCTTACACCTAATAAATTTAAACCATTTTTTAATACTTGCTGCGTGGCACTAATTAAGCTCAAGCGTGCTAGTTTAACGGTTTCGTCGTCAATTAAAAACTTATATTCATTGTAATAGCTGTGCAAATCGCTTGCCAAGTCTTTTAAATAATTGGCAATAATATGCGGTGCAAGCTCGGCTGCGGCATTTTCAATTGTTTCAGGATACGCACTTAAGCGCTGTAATAAAGCGGTTTCGTGTGGATTATTGAGTGGGCTTAAATCGGCCTGTTGCAAACTGTCAACGTCTCCCACCCACTGATTAAGCACACTACAAATGCGGGCATGGGCATATTGAATGTAATACACTGGGTTGTCGTTGCTTTGACTACGCGCTAAATCAATATCAAATACTAATTGCGAATCTGCACGTCGCGCAGCTAAAAAGTAACGTGTAGCATCGCAGCCAACTTCATCAATTAAGTCACGCAAAGTGACGTAGCTACCTGCGCGTTTGCTAAGCTTTACTTCTTCTCCGCCACGCATCACTGTCACCATTTGGTGCAGCACATACTCTGGCCATGTTGCCATTTTTCATGATGGTAAGCCACATCTGGCACAAAATAGGTATATCCACCATCGGTTTTACGCATGACGCGGTCTTTATCGTCGCCAAAGTTTGTAGTTTTTAACCAAAGCGCATCATTTTCTTCATAAGTGTGGCCACTTTTAATGAGTGCTTTCACGGTATTTTCCACTCTGCCTAAGGTATAGAGTGCACTTTCAAGTGAAAACACATCAAATCTGATTTGAAATGCTTTGAGGTCTAAATCTTGCTCGTGGCGTAAATAGGCTACGCTAAATGCGCGAATAGAGTTTAAATCATTAATATCGCCACTTGCGGTAACTTCAACATCATCCGCAACCACCGTATGTTTAGCCAAAAAAGCTGCGGCAATATCGTTGATATAGTCGCCACGATAACCGTTTTCAGGAAAGCTTTCATGTTCAACTGAGATACCTTTGCAACGCGCCAATACTGAAATGGTCAGGTTATCAATTTGGGCACCAGCATCGTTATAATAGAATTCGCGCGTTACATTCCAGCCATTGGCATCAAGCAAACGGCAAAGGCAATCACCCACCGCCGCGCCTCGACCATGCCCTACGTGTAGCGGTCCAGTTGGGTTAGCCGAAACAAACTCCACCTGCACTTTTTGCGGCTTACCATTGACATCATGGCCAGTGTTATTGCATCCAAATTGTGTACCCGCTTTTAAAATATCGCGCACTACATCTTGCTGAGATTGCGCATTTAAAAAAAAGTTAATAAAACCAGCACCAGCGATTTCCGTTTTTTCAATAAAATCACTCTTGGGTAGGTTTGCAATGAGCTGTGTAGCAATGGCGCGTGGGTTTTGCTTAAGAGGTTTTGCCAGCAGCATGGCTAAGTTAGTTGCAAAGTCGCCATGTTCAGCAGATTTTGGGCGCTCTAATAAAATAGTAAAAGTTTGTTCAGGCGCAATTGATTTTGCGGCAGTGGTTAATAATTCGGTAAGATGTGTTTTCACAATAATTGCGTAAAATGCTAAAGCTGGTATTTTAACTCAGTTTGTCATTTTTACTTAAAGTCGCAACCTTTTGCCAAAACCTATTCTACAAATTGCTTTAGATGTACCACTAAACCGCTTGTTTGATTATTTAAGCGGTGGTTTGCGTGTACAAGTGGGCCAGCGCGTGTTGGTGCCATTTGGGCGGCGTAATCAAATTGGTATTGTGATAGCTTTAGCTGATACTAGTGAGCACGCAAAAGAAAAACTAAAGCCTATTACGCAGGCGTTTTTTGATGAGTTGCCTATCGATGCTGAAACGCTGAACCTAATTAAATTTAGTGCTGATTATTATCAATATCCATTTGGACAAGCTTTACTCTCAGCCCTACCCGCTCGTTTAAGGCAAATCACCCCTGCAGTATCGCGTAAGCAGTATGCTTATAGCTTAACTATGCTTGGGCGCAAACTTGCCTTAGAGCAAATTCCTAAGCGCCGGCAAGTGTTGTTACGCGTATTGACGGCGTTATTGCAAAATGAATCATTAACTGAGGCAGAGTTAGATACGATTTCAAGCAGTGCGCGTAAAGTTGCAAAGCAGTTAGTGGCAGATGGCCTTGCTGATGCAAAGCAAGTGCAAGCGCTACAATGTGTTGCTGTGTTACATTCCACAGTAGAGCCTACACTCAACGATGAGCAAAATCAGGCAGTTGAGTGTATTGTTAAAGATGCGCAGAATTTTCAAGCGTGGCTATTGCATGGCATTACAGGTAGCGGCAAAACAGAAGTCTATATTCGCTTGATGCAGCACGTGTTGGCGGAAAGCAAGGCGCAAGTGCTGGTGTTAGTGCCAGAAATCAACTTGACGCCCCAACTAGAGGCGCGCTTTAGAAGCCGCTTTGCTAATACTCCTCTGGTAAGTTTGCACAGTAATTTGAGTGAGAGTGAGCGCTTACATAATTGGCAATTGGCGCAATCAGGTGCCGCAAAAATTGTGATTGGAACGCGACTTTCAATTTTCACGCCCTTGCCAAATTTAAAGTTAATTATCATTGATGAAGAACATGATGGCTCTTATAAACAGCAAGATAGCATGCGTTACCATGCGCGCGACGTGGCGCTGGTACGCGCTAAGCGTTTGAATATTCCAGTTGTGCTAGGCTCAGCAACGCCCGCATTAGAGAGTTGGCATAATGCCACGGTAAACGAAGTTGGAGAGAGCAAATATCATTTATTAAGCTTAAATCAGCGTGCTGTAGCGGCTGCGCAATTGCCCGTCATTGATTGTATAGATACGACCAAAGTCAATTTGCAGTTGGGTTTTACACCGCAATTAATTCAGGCATTAAAGAAAAGATTAGAGCGCAAAGAGCAGTCGCTACTTTTTATTAATCGCCGTGGCTATTCGCCCGTTTTGCTCTGCTCGGCTTGCCACTGGATTGCACCATGTATGCGCTGTTCAGCAAGATTAGTGGTGCATTTAGGGCAGCGTAAATTGCGTTGCCACCATTGTGCGCATGAGCAGCCGATACCAAAGCAGTGCCCCAGTTGTGGTAATGCTGATTTGCACCCTACTGGGCATGGCACACAGCGTTTAGAGCAAACGCTTGCGCAGTTATTGCCAACCGCCAGAATTGCGCGGGTGGATAGAGACAGCATTAGCCGCAAAAATGCGTTAGTAGAAATTTTAGACCAAGTTCACAATCAAGAGATTGATATTTTAGTTGGCACGCAAATGTTGGCTAAAGGCCATGACTTTCCTAATTTAACCTTGGTGGGTGTGATTGATACCGATAGCGCCTTACATAGCACAGATTTTCGCGCTAGTGAGCGCTTATTCGCACAGCTAATGCAAGTGGCTGGGCGTGCTGGCAGAGCTGAAAAAGCGGGGCAAGTGATTATACAAACGCAATTTCCAGATCATGCTTTGTTTAATGCTCTGCGCAAGCAAGATTACACCAGCTATGCTAATGCGCTGCTGCTAGAGCGGCAAGCCATGCAGTTTCCGCCCGCCAGTTATATGGCTTTATTGAAGGCGGAGGCGAATGATTATGCGCCTGTGCAACAATTTTTAACGTTTGCAAATCAGCTGGCTTTTAGCCTAAGCAATAGCGTTATGATTTATGGGCCAATCCGCCCGCAAATGGAGCGTTTAAAAGGCATGGAGCGCGGGCAATTGCTGTTGCAAGCGGGTAATCGGGCAGATTTGCAGCGTTTATTAAGGGTGTGGGTGCAACAATTAAGTGCGCAACCGTTATCCAAAAAAATACGCTGGGCATTAGATGTTGACCCACTAGAGCTATAACGAATAGCTTTGAAAGCCAAGCTAACACCAGTAAAATGCTAGCTATATTAAATCATTGAAGTGGCTAACGTTTTATGGCAAAAATATCTATCATCGGCACGGGCTTCGTGGCTGACCTTTACATGCGCTCACTTGAGACTTTTCCTGATATTAAAATTTTAAAAGTGTATGACAAAGATGCGGCGCGCTTAAAAGTGTTTTCTGAGTTTTGGAAAGTGAATGTGGCGGCTTCTTTAGAAGAGGTTTTGGCTTTAAATGCGGGTGATGAAGTGCCCGATTTGATTTTAAATCTCACTAATCCAGGTAATCACTACGAGGTGAGTAAGCAATGCTTAGAAGCTCACCGCAATGTGTATAGCGAAAAACCATTAGCCACCCAAATGGATCATGCTTACGAGCTTTATGAATTGGCTAAAAAGCATAACCGTATTTTAACCTCAGCGCCTTGCAGCTATATGAGTGAAGTTGCGCAAACCATTTGGTTAGCGGTGAGAAATAAAATGATAGGCCAACCTTTGTTAGTTTATGCAGAGCTGGACGATGATTTTATTACACAAGCACCCTATCAAAAATGGATGAGCGAATCAGGCGCACCGTGGCCATTTAAGGATGAGTTTATCGTGGGCTGCACGCTGGAGCATGCTGGCTATTATTTAACTTGGTTGATGATGATTTTTGGCAGTGTTAAAAAAGTCGTTGCCGCTTCTGCCGAGCTTATTAAAAACAAGCTGCCAGACTTACCTAACAGCGCGCCAGACTACTCTACCGCCACGCTGTTTTTTGAGTCTGGCATGGTGGCGCGCATCACCTGTGGCATTGTGGCGCCGCATAATCACAGCCTACGCATGATTGGTGATAAAGGAGTGTTAGAAGTGAACGAGAGCTGGAACAACAGCGCTAAAGTGAAAATACGTAAGCGCTATGTTGTGCGTAGAAAGCTCATTAACAGCCCATTTGCCAGCAGTTTTAAAATTAATGGCTTAACGCACCCTAAAGTACCACGCAGAGGCGCTGCTGCGATGAATTTTGCATTAGGCCCAGCAGAGGTGTTGGCAGCCATGCGTGAGGGACGTTCAACCGAGGTATATACCGACTTTGCTTTACACTTAAATGAAGTGACTTTGGCGATACAAAATTCGCTAGACACCGAAGGTGTGCAAGTGATGAAAACGAAGTGTCCACAGATGACCCCAATGCCTTGGGCACGCTAATATGAAAACAATTAATTTTGGCATTATTGGTACGGGTTTAATGGCCGCCACCATGATGGAAGCCTTTAAGCACGTGGCTAACGTAAATGTAATGGCAGTGGCAAGCGAATCAACCGAGCGTGCAAGCAGCTTTGCCGCACGGTTTAATATCGCGAAAGCGTACGGTAGCGTAGATGAATTATTGAATGACCCAGCTATAGAGGCTGTTTACATTGTTAACTTAACTGAAAGCCATGCCGCTACCACCATTAAAGCCTTGCAAGCGGGTAAAGCGGTATTGTGTGAAAAGCCAATTGCCACTTCTGAGGCTGATTGCCAGCGCATTCAAGAGGTTGCTGCAAAAACTGGCAAACTGTGTATGGAGGCGATGTGGACGCACTTTTTACCTGCTTACCAAGCCTTGTTTCAATTAAATGCAACACAAGCGCTTGGCAAGCCTACGCAACTTTATGCAGATTTTGGTTACCCAACTAACAGTCAGTCTTATCCTAGGATTTTTAAGCCATCGGCTGGTAGCGGTGTTTTGTTAGACAGAGGCGTTTACCCGATTGCCTTGGCGATTAAATTATTTGGCGACGTGACGCAAATTAAATCTCAAGTGACGCGAAATCAGGATGGTGTTGATACCGAAGCTTATTTAATTTTAACGCATGAAAATGGCTGTAAAGCGCAACTTTCAACTTCTATTCAATCACTACAGCAAAATCGTGCCGTACTGTCGTTTACTGAGGGCGCGGCAAGTTTAGAGCCACCCGTTATTGGTGCTGAAGCGTTAATTGTACAGAGTGTTCAGCCGCATCAGGCAACATATCAATCTTCACAAGGCTTAAAAGCTAAAATCAAGCAAATGCTTAAGCAATCTACTTTATTGCGCAAGTTAAAAAGCAAAAAAGGCTCAGGTAAGCGCCATTTTTATTCATATGGCCCTAATCAATACGTGCCCGTGTTAAATCACTTTTGCGGATTAATTCAGCAAAATAAGCTCGAAAGTGATGTCATACCGTTGCGTTTTTCACGTGAAGTGTTGCGTGTGGTGGATCAAGTTAAAACTATTGTTTAATTCATCAAAAGAATTAAAAGGAAAAAAGATTTGAAAATCGGTTATTTAATGAACTCTTACCCCATGACGAGTACCACGTTTATTCGTCGTGAAATTGAAGGCTTAGAGGCGCTAGGTTTAGAGGTTAATCGCTATGCAGTGCGTCATTGGGGCGAAAAGCTGGTTGACCCACTCGACATTGCCGACCAAGCGCGCACCCATTACTTGCTCACCAATAATGCTTTTTCCCTAATTGCCAGTTTTTTTACGGTGTTATTCACTAACCCTGCTGGGTTTTTTCGGGGTTTAGCGTTGTGGTTTCAGGTGTGGAGAAATGCGGGTAGTTTATCAGTTAAGTTTTTTGCCTATTTGTTGCAGGCCACTTATTTTTACAAACTTAGCAAGCAAGATGGCTTGCAGCATGTGCACGTGCATTTTTCAACTAATGCCACGACGGTTGCCATGTTAGCCAAGCAGATGGGTGGTGTGAGTTATAGCTTTACCGCGCACGGCCCCGATGAGTTTGTTGACCCTACCGCCAGCAGTATGGCGCTAAAAGTGCAGCATGCGGCTTTTGTAGCGGCCATTTCTAACTATTGCAAGGTGCTGTTAGTGCGCTTTAGTAGCTATGAATATTGGGACAAAATCATTATCGTGCATTGCGGTTTAAACATTGCCGATTTCACCCCAAATTATGCGTTTGATGCGAATAATCAATCGCTCATTTGCGTAGGTAGAATTTGCCCGCAAAAAGCCCAGTTGCTTTTCCCCCCGGCCCTTGCACAGCTAAAAAATGAATTTCCTAATATGAAAGTGCATTTTATTGGCGATGGCGAATCGCGCCCTGCCCTAGAGGCGGCTATCAAGCAATATGATGTGGCTAATATGGTGGTGTTGCATGGCTGGAAAGTGAATAGTGAAGTTAGAGAAATGCTGGCTAATAGCCGTGGTTTATTGTTGCCAAGCTTTGCTGAAGGCTTGCCAGTAGTGATTATGGAATCGCTCGCCATGGGGCGCCCTGTTATTTCAACTTATATTGCGGGCATTCCTGAGTTGGTGGATGAAACCTGTGGTTGGATGATTCCAGCGGGCTCAATTGATGGCATTGCATCGGCTATTAGAGCGGCGTTAAACACTTCACCAGAAAAATTATCTGCAATGGGCAAAGCGGGACGTAGTAGAATAGAGGCTGAACATAATTTAGCCACCATTGCGCCCAAGCTCTATGATGCGTTCGCAAAAGTGGTTAATTCAAAATAGCTTATAATTTTGTACCATGCGGGTGTAGTTCAATGGTAGAACGCTAGCTTCCCAAGCTCGATACGCGGGTTCGATTCCCGTCACCCGCTCCACATAAATTATTTACCCCGTCTTATCCAGTCTAAAATAATATAAATATCATATAGTTAAGCTGAATTACCAGCTTATCAAGACTTATCCTGTCTTATATTGTCCATTTACAAAGCGTATAAAATAACGTATAAAAGCAATACCAATTTATTTTTTATACGTTATTTATGAAAAAACTGACCACTAGCGCCCTGGATGATTTAACAATCAAAGCGGCCAAAGCCAAAGAGAAAGCCTACACGCTTAGAGACGGTAACGGCTTGTTTTTGCTAGTGCATCCTAATGGAAGCAAGTACTTCCAGTTACGCACTACCCTGCATGGCAAAGCAAAGCTCATACAGCTTGGCACGTACCCTACTCTATCGCTAAGTGAAGCCCGTGAGCTGGGGCGTGAGAAACTTAAAAAAGTAAAAGTCGAGCAAATAGACCCGATAATTGAGGCCAAATTGCTGAAGCACCAAAAGGCTAAAGACGCTAGCAACATATTCGAGGATGTGGCCAATGACTGGCTGACCATTAAGCAGCGGACTTTAGCACCCACTAGCCACACAAAAATAAAACAGACGTTTAATGCTAACGTATTTGGGGTGCTTGGCAAGTACCCTATCAAAGACATTGATAATCAAATGGTGCGCAAATGCCTCATGATTATGCAAAAGCGTGGTGCGCTCGAGCTGATGGAGCAAACAAGGGCATGGATTAAACAGGTGTTTGAATTTGCCCTAAGCGATAACCTGATAGCTGAAAACCCTATCCCATCGATTGATGTCAGGCTAGAAAAGCACAACCCAGAAAAATACCCACGTTTACAAAGCCGGCAAGATGCTGGCACCCTACTCCGCAATATCACTAAATATAAGGGTAGCTTTGAGGTGATCACCTGCGTGTATTTACAAATGCACTTTGCACAAAGGCCTAGTGAGTTAAGGTGTGCTAAATGGTCAGAGTTTGACCTGGACAATGCTGTTTGGACTATTCCGCTGCCACGATCTAAAACACGTAAGCACATGACTAAACCTCATACAGTCATGCTATCAAGGCAGGCCATAGCAGCGTTAAAAGATTTGCAGGAATACACTGGTCACACTGATTACTTATTTGCTGCAAGGCTAGCCAGAAAGCCAGTATCTGAGGCCACAATACGCAAGGCATTTAGAGCGGTGTTCACTGATTACCATGTTGTGCCACATGGCTGCCGTCACTTTTTTAGCACGCAAGCCAATGAAAGCGGCCTATTTAGGCATGATGTTATTGAAGCGTTTATATCGCATAAGGACAAAGACGAAACCAGAGCCACATATAACGAGGCCACCTATAACAAAGAGCGCATGCAGCTTGCCCAGTGGTGGAGTGATCAGCTCGATATGATGCGAGACGGTGCCCAGGTAATACCAATAAAAGGCGCTGCGTGATTTGATTTAACCGTGATACGTGCGGACCACGTATAAAAGCGGGGCGGCTAGTGCGTCAACACTAACAGCCCCTAACCACAATGCAAACTGAAAAGGAGTTTTACAAAATGGCTAATACCAATACTACTATAAATCAACATGCAATCAATCCGCTCATTGGTGATTTGCTCGGCGATACATTAACAAACTGCTCTAATGTTTTAATGGTTTTAGAGATGTATAACACTGAGGGTGAGCCAAGTGCAAAAGAGGTGCGTGGGTTATCACTCATTCATAGTGTCATTAGAAAGGCGCTTGAGTATGAAAATATCCGATTATCTAAAGTTAACCCAAATGCTAGTGGGGTGTAGTCATGGCCACAATTCACACACTAAGTTATCAAGCCACATCAAATGCTAGTACAGCAAAGTACGATATTGATATTGATGGAAAGCAGCAAAGACTAAGAGCGGTGCTAGCTTATGATGGCATTTCAGAGAGTCAAATGCATATTGCACTAGCTAGGATTATGAATATTTCACGCCCAGTGGCTAAACGAATGCTTTTCGGGAATCATAGAACGATTTTAAAACGTGGCATAAAAGCATGTATTGCATTAAATATCTGCGTTGAGTGGTTATTTTTTGGCCAATTAAGACCACATTTTGATAGAAATATTCAGCTAAGAACACAAAGAGTTTACATGCAAGGCTATAAAGGTCACTCAAAAGAACTAACTGACAAAGCCATGCGGTTTAATATGGCCTATATTGGTGGTCTGAGCATGGCTAGAAATTTAATGCACCTGGTGCAGACTAAGCAAATGAATTACTTAGACGCAGTAGCAGCGTTTTAGGGCTGAAGAAAAAGCGCAACTTTTGAAAACCGTTAGAAAAAGTGTGACTTTTGAAACTGGCTAGAAATTTTGTGACTTTTGAAAACCGTCAAAAAAAGTGTGACTTTTGAAAACGATCGGAATTTTTGCAACTTTTTAGGGCTGAAGAAAAAAGCGCAACTTTTGAAAACCGTTAGAAAAAGTGTGACTTTTTACATTTGGTTAAGCAATTTTTGAGTTAAGACAGCCAATGCGGTTAAGACATGGCGTATTTACTTGCTTGCACCCGCATTAAGTTTTTTAATGGGAGTTAAGGCAGTTAAGACGGCATGTCTTGCACAGTTCTATGCAGTGCATTTAATAAAAATATTTTCGCGGTGGTGCTTTCAATTGCCGCATAGTATTAGACAAAATTAAGGTTTGTTTAATAGTGCAGGCGTCTGTACAAATGGTTATGCTGCACCTAATCTGGGCTTAATTACCCCATGTGAAAACAATCGCCTCTTACGGTTGCTGGTGCAGCTACTTATTATTAAGAGCGCATGAGAGGTGCGTATGAAAAAAATAGAGGGCAAGATTGTTGCTAATTTTGACTTTAATGGTAAACAAAAAAGTGACCTATTAAAAGCATGGAAGCGTAAAAACGATAGGGAGCTTGCTGCGCAATATATTGATGCTGTTAGAGGGCCAATTGAACTTTGGCTATCTCTAGTTGAGGGTGGTAAAACCGCAATACCTCACTTTAAAAACTATGCTACTAAGCTGTCTAAAAACATTGCCAGCGTGATTAATACGTGTAATTCACTTCCTGAAGATGTTGTGTCACGCATGGATGCCATGGTAGTAGAAAGGCTTTATCTCGCCAAATATAAATACGAAAACTCAATGTCAAAAGATGCATTAAAAGCACTTGCCATTACTTCGCATGCACACTGGATTAAAACAGAATATCCAGGCTTGGAGGAGATGTGGGAGGTGCTACATGATTTTCTAGTAATCATTCAAGATGTAGCAAATGAACTTGGTGAACTAAAGGGCAAGGCTGGGCCAGATGTAGGCAATGAAAAGCTTTTGGTGTCTTGGCTTGCTGAAGCCTATGAGAGTATTTTTAATGAGATTCCGTCATCTGAGAATGGTAGCAATTTCAGAAAGTTTGCAGCCGAACTCAGTAAAATACTTGGTTATTCGCTTGGTAGGGATATTATCAACGAGCTTATAAAAAACCGTCAGGTATTAGGCAAATATACATCTAATCCCTAACGGTAATTACTCACTACGAACTTAAGTAAGATTTGTATTATTAGCCCTTAGTGCATCCAATTGGACGCGCATTACAAAGGAGCTAATATGTCTAATTCACTACCTCAAACGGGGTTCATCCGTTTACCTCAAATACTTGCAGTTATTCCTGTTGGTAAATCTACTTGGTGGGCGCGTGTTAAAAGCGGCGCTTACCCATCACCAATAAAGTTGGGCGTTAATACTACCGTATGGAAAGCCGAGGATATTCACGCGCTAATCGCAAAGTTAGCTAACGGTGATAATCAATCATGACCTGTAACGGCGCTAATGACGATGTGGCATTAGCTAAGCTTTTCACTAAAAACGAAAATTCAGAGGCTAATCGCCATCTAAAGTACATCATGGAAAATGGAAGCATGACCAAGATAGATGCATTCGAAAAGCTAGGCTTGCACCAGACATCACAACGTTTTAGTGATCTCATAAAAAAGGGCGCGCCGATTGGTAAGGATTGGAAAGTACAGGCAGATAGCACTGGTGCAAAACACCGCATTCGTCTCTATATTTGGCTAGGTTTTAATGCTGCTCAAGGTGATCTTTTTGGTGGGGGGTATTCTAATGGATAGCGTCATATTTGACTCTAAATTAGTTGAGTGTGACAAGGATATTGTGGCACATTTGCAGTCACATGGTGTGAAGTGTTGCGCTTATTGCAATAAATCGTTTACATCAGCCAGAAGGCCACATAGTACTTCAAGGTCTTCACATATAGACACACAAATAAATACATGGTCATTTATTCTATGCAGAAAATGCACCCGCATTGCCAAGCAACCAAACAATTTAGTCCATGCAAGCTTGTTTAAAAAAGCGCAAAGCGAGCACGCTTTGTTAGTGGCCACAGTGAAAGGTACATCATGAAAAATATTAGAAATTCAAAAGCTGCAACATTAGGTTTAGAGAGAGTAATTAAACAACAAAATAAAGCCATGCAGCAGCTAACTGCTGGGCTGCAAGATGCCCTTTACAGCATTGCTGAAAGCCTAGATTTTATGGCCGCAAAGCACGCAGCGGGTGAAGTTGATATTAAGCCTACTGAAATTGAAAGTGCAATCATTTATGAAGCACTCAAAAAGCACTATTTAGACAGTATGAAAGAAACGCCTGATGAGCAAGCCCATGAGCAAACTATGCTGAGAATTAGGCATTTAGCAAATGGCGGGTGCTTTAATGCCTAAAAATTACATTAAGCAAGTGGCAGCGGCCGCCCTTAATTCAATTGATAGCGTCTTAGCCAATTGGTGTGCAGGTGGTAAGCGTGAGGGGCATGAGTATGTCGCACTAAACCCAAACCGAGCCGATAGCAATTCGGGTAGTTTTAAAATCAATTTAAGTACAGGTGCTTGGGCAGATTTTGCCATTGATGTAAGCGGTGGTGATTTAGTTGCGCTAGTGGCATATCTTGACGGTGTTTCACAATTTGAGGCGGCCAAGCTTTTAGGGGCATTTCTAGGCATTGAGTACCAAAAAAACGACCCACAGAAACGCGCTACAAGCTCACAAAACAAGGCGGCCAATACTACGACCCCAACCCCAAAAGATTTAAGCGAGTGGCTGCCACTGTTACCCGTGCCAATAGATGCACCCGCCCCACCCTTAGCGCATTTTAAGCATGGCAAGCCGTCTATGCAGTGGGCATATCAATTACCTGGTGGAGTGGCTTGTTATGTGTACCGATTTGAAGCAAAGACCGCTAGTGAGCGTAAACAGTTTGCACCGCTTACTTATTGTGAGCATGCCACTAGCAAAAACCGTGAATGGCGCTGGCAAGGTTTACCAGAGCCGAGGCCACTTTATAACCTAGATAAAATTATCAGTAATGCTAGTGGGCTAGTGGTGGTTTGCGAGGGTGAAAAGGCAGCGGATGCAGCGGCGATATTGTTACCTGATGCAGTTATAACCACCATGCTAAACGGTGCGCAAAGCCCTAATAAAACAGACTGGCAACCATTAAGTGGGCGTGATGTTTGGCTATGGCCAGATAATGACGAAGCAGGCCAAAAGTGTATGGCGGCTATACGCAATTTATTAAAGGTTGCGGGGGCTGCCAGTGTTAAAACGATCAACTTAAAAGCCTTTGATAGCTTGCCAGTTAAAGGCGATGCGGCTGACTTATTAGCGGCTGGTTTTACTCAAGAGGCCATGCTTGAATTAAGTCAAAAGCCTGATTTTTTCGCAGTTGATAAGCCCACTAGCAATGAAAGCAATACAGAAAGCCGTTTCAACTTGAATGATGGAGGCTTGTATTACTTTGGTAAAAATGACGCTGGCAATGATGCACCTCCGCTATGGATATGCTCAAAGCTAGAAGTCACAGCCGTTACCCGTGACGCTAAAAATGAAGCATGGGGGCGCTTGCTTGAGTTCGATGACTTAGACGGTGTGCATCATTCATGGGCAATGCCTATGGATTTACTGCGTGGTGATGGTGCGGAATATCGAGGGGCTTTGCTTTCAATGGGCTTGCAAATATCCACCATGACTAAAGCCCGTAACCTATTAACGCAACATATACAGACGGCTAAAGTTGAAGCACGGGCAAGGTGTGTAGAGCGTACAGGCTGGCATGATGGCAGCTTTGTAATGCCCAATAAAACAGTAGGTACCAACCAACAAGAAAAAATCATTTTTCAATCAGCAGTCAATACACAAAGTACCTTTAAGCAAAAAGGCACTTTGGCAAGCTGGCAAGATAGTGTATCTAAACCATGTGCAGGTAACTCTAGGCTAGTGTTTGCCATTAGTGCTGCCTTTGCTAGCCCGTTGCTAGATGTGACAGGCATGGAGAGCGGGGGCGTGCATTTTAGAGGTGATTCTAGCACGGGTAAAACCACTGCTTTGCGGGTGGCTTCATCGGTATGGGGTGGGCTTGATTATCTGCAAAGGTGGCGTGCTACTGATAACGGCTTAGAAAGCTTGGCAGCGCAACACTCCGACTGCTTGCTAGTGCTTGACGAGCTGTCACAGGTTGACCCAAAGGCAGCGGGGGAAGTTGCCTATATGCTGGCTAATGGGAGTGGCAAAGTGCGAAGCATACGCACGGGTGCAATGCGTGATACTGCCACATGGCGATTATTGTTTTTATCAAGTGGTGAAGCCGGCTTAACTGAGCACATGGCGCTAGCAGGGCGCAAGCCTAAAGCAGGGCAAGAGATTAGACTGCTAGATATACCTGCTGATGCTGGCCGCGGCTTTGGTATTTTTGACACCTTACATGATCACATAGGGGGTGCAGCATTTAGTAAGGCTTTAAATGATGCCGTAGGCAGGCATTACGGGGTGGCCTCAATCGCCTATTTGTCAAAGCTGGTAGATAACTTAGACAAAATACCTGGGCACGTTAAAAAGCGGCAAAAAGAGTTTTTAGAAAAGCACCTTAAAACTGATGCAGGCGGCCAAGCTTATAGGGCAGCTCTACGCTTTGCCTTAATAGCCGCTGCTGGTGAAATAGCCACGTTTTGGGGCGTTACTGGCTGGGCTAGTGGTGAAGCTATCAAGGCTGCTGATACTTGCTTTAAGGCATGGCTTATGCAGCGTGGCGGGACTGGCAATGCTGAAGAGCGTGCAATGCTTGCCCAGGTGCAGCGCTTCTTTGAATTGCACGGTGAAAGCCGCTTTAGTGACTGGGAGCGGCCAGCTAGTGACACTTCACAGCATGCCCCTAAAACCCTAAATAAAGCAGGCTATCGTAAGCACTTTGATGCTAAAGATGCAGACGGCCAGCCAGTTTATACAGGTGAAAACTATGCAGACGGTGACGAAAAGAAAGCCCGTGATACTGAGTTCTATGTATATCCTGAAACGTTTAGAGCTGAAATTTGTGCGGGCTATGACTATAAGGTGATACAGAAGCTACTTGATAAGCATGGTGCACTTATAAGGCCAAATTCAAGCAAAGCTTATACAAGAAGTGAGAGGCTGCCAGCCGAGGGCATGCAAAACATATACAAGCTTAATAGTAAGGTGTTTGGATTATTAGCAGAAAATGATGCAGATTAGTGGATTGTATAGGACTGTTTAACACTATTCGTCTTAACTGTATTAAATCGCATTAAAAAGGTTAATGCAGCTAGAAGCCAGTAAATACGCCATGTCTTAACCGTATTGGCTGTCTTAACTCAATAAATGCATAACTGAAAGTAAATCGGTGGGTGAATGGGTTTCACAAAGGCCACCAGCGCGATAAAATCGGCGGGTTAACGTTGTGTTTCAGTGCATCACTTTTACGTTAAATTGGTTGTGATGCTGGTGCTGATGTTATGCATGCGGTGTGTAAATGTAGCTTAGAATTTTTGTGGGTCCTTCCTGCATTTTTAATATCTGCGGGTAATTCAAGCCCCGAATTAAAACTAGTGTGTCATACAGTCTTGGGGTAGTCACTTGGGTGGTCACTAGGTGGGGGGGTGGTCAAAAGTCTGGGACAATTCGACCCTAGACCGTATGCCTAGACACATTTTTATGGGCGGGAGTTATTGGGGGGGGAGGGGTCAAGCTATTGGCTGCATGCTATCTTAATTAAATTGGATGAGTTGATTAAAAACGACTAGTATATTTTGTTGATTCGCTGGGGCGCTATCACTATCAACTTAAAGCGGCATTTTGATACACATATATAAAACAGCTTGGTTATTGACAATAATTGCTGCATAAAATAACATATTGCGCAAATTTGTGTTTTAGTAAGTTATTGATTTTATTGAGTTTCCCACAAATAAAAAATAGCTATTTTACATAATGTCCGTTATACGAAACAAAATTCATATATTTAACTATTTCCCACTTTTAGTTAAATTTAGTACACTTTATAGCATTCATTTCCCACTTTGTCTTTAACGATTGTTTTACTATTGTTAAACTTGCTTTAACGCTTCTAGCGTGTTACCTTTAGCGTGTGCTAATTATTGATACTGAGGTGTGTTATGACTGCTGATGAATTTAGAGAGGGGCTTGCCACACTGGGCTGGAAGCAAACCGATTTTGCCATGGCAACGGGTTTAAGTAAGGTGGCTGTTTCACACTGGCTAACTGGTACCGCCCCGCTCCCCTTATGGGCGCAATCGCATTTAAGTCTGTTGCTTAAGCTGCATGACCTCGCTGGTGATCTACTCACACCACCTACTAAAGCTAAAAAATTATCCTAGTTATGCTTATTAAATAGTGTTATTTAAGTACTTAATATTTATGTCGTAACTGATTTATTAAGAGTACTTTATTGAGCAAATGAAACTCTTTCATAATAATTCTGTCGCATTAGTGCTGTAAATTACCTTTTAATTTAAACGTTAGGCATACAGAGCTATTGTGTTTATTTTGTTTTCGTATAAACTTTTACCATGCTTAAGTCAATTTCAACGACATTAGGCATTTTTTTACAGTAGATGTATATGACTGTAAACTACTTTAGAGGCTAATAAATTACTTTATTAGAATAAATATGACTAAGATTATCAAGATGGTAGCAAATGGTTATGCTGTTATCGCTGATTCATACGTCACACCAAGAGACTATACGTTGCCTTCGAATGGCGGCTTTGCTTCAGATCAATTTAAGCTCCGTGGTGATGTTGCCATGGTTGGCGTGGACATGAGGAAGGCTATAGATAAGCATGGGAAATCAAACCGTAGTACGGGCGGGAAATAAAGAAGGCGAGCACTTATCTGTTCAACATACTTCGACAGATAGCCCATTATTACCCGCAGCAAATATCCGTGAACTTCAAAGTATTGACCCTACACTAGTGCCTTTTGTAATTGAACAAACAGCGTTAGAAGCTAGTTTCAGGCGTGATGAAACTAAGCGTGTCAATACGTTGGTATTTATCGAAAGAATATCAGGTGTTGTTTTTGGCGCAATTATAGCCATTGTTGTTTTCACATTTGGTTTTTTTGCAATTATGAATGGGCATGACACGGCTGGTGTTACACTTTGCGGGGTGGCTTTAGCATCAATAGTTAGTATATTTGTTACAAAAAAAGTAACAGAAAAAAATGAAAATGACGAACCAAAGCCTGTCCAGCGGCAAAGCAAATCTAAAAGGCGTTAAATAAGAGCCCGCTAAAGCGGGTTTTTTTATAATGAAAAATCAATCGTACATATTAAAAGTTTAATCTATTGCAGATAATAGCAGCTCCCTTATGTACAATTACACATCAATACTTAACTATTATTTAGTGGGGATCCAGAGCGTTAAGTATAGTTAAGCAAAATTTAATCCGTATAAAAATCCGTATAAAAATTAACACGGTTTTTTAACGATGCAGTAAATAAGAGGGTTACAGGGCGTTTATCGATTCCCGTCACCCGCTCCACACATTGAAAATTGAAAATATGGCAAACCCATCACCACCTTGCGTTTTAACTTTTGCGGGCACAGACCCTAGCAGCGGCGCTGGTTTGCAGGCAGATATTCTGACTTTTGCCAGCATCGGCTGCCACCCGCTTTCGGTTGTGACTGCTATTACCGCGCAAGATACCGTAGGGGTTGAAGGCGTGCTGGCGATGGATGCCGAGTGGGTGAATGACCAAGCACGTGCTATTTTAGAAGATGTGCAAATCTCTGCTTTTAAGTTGGGTCTGCTAGGCTCGGTAGAAAATATTGCGGTGATAGCCGAAATTATGGCTGATTACCCCGATGTGCCTTTGCTGATTGACCCCACATTAACTTCAGGGCGCGGTGATGATTTAAGCAATGATGAAATGATGGAAGCGATGACAACGTTGCTCTTTCCGCAAGCTACCTTGATTACTCCAAACAGCCTTGAGGCGCGCCGCTTAGCCTTTGCAGATAGTGATAATGAAATTGCCCACACATCGCTAGATGAAAGCGCAGCACGCCTGTTAGCCATGGGGAGTGAGTACGTACTTATTACTGGCACGCACGAGCGCACTTTAGAAGTGACCAACACGCTTTATGGTGAAAATCAGCTGATTAAATCTTACCAGTGGGAGCGCTTGGTGGGTAGCTATCACGGCTCAGGTTGCACGCTCACCAGTGCAATTGCCGCCTGTTTAGCGCACGGATTGACTATGGAAGAAGCGGTAGCAGAAGCACAAGAGTTTACTTGGCAAACACTTAAAAATGGCTTTAGGCCAGGCATGGGGCAATATATTCCAGACCGCTTTTTTTGGGCGAGAGATGAAGAAGAAATGGAAGTAAAAAGTGGTGAAAAAAGTAAAGTACATTAAGCAAATTTTATCTAAAAAAATCACAACATCATTGAACCGCCTCTGCAAGCCAGTATCCATGAGGCTTACAGAGGCATAAAAATCTCTCGGGCGATATTTTCAATCAATTATCAATGCAAAAAACTCTAAAGTGAACGCAAAATTCAGACAAAAAATCTCTGGTTTATATGCCATCACGCCAGATATTGAAAACACCAATTTATTGCTTGCAAAAGTAGAAGCGGCATTACAAGGTGGCGCCAACGTTTTGCAATATCGCAATAAACTTGCCAGCCATAAACTCAAAACCCAACAAGCCCGCGCACTGTTGCCATTGTGCAGGCAATACAACGTGCCTTTGATTATTAACGACTCTGTCAAACTATGCTTAACATTAGATGCAGACGGCGTGCATTTAGGTGCTGACGATGGTAACTTGGCTGAAGTAAGAGCAAGAATTGGCGATGATAAAATTTTAGGTGCATCATGCTATAACCGCTTTGATTTAGCATTAAGCGCCCAGCAAGCAGGGGTTGATTACGTAGCTTTTGGTGCATGTTTTGCATCTGGCACCAAGCCAAATGCCGTGGTGGCAAGCTTAAATTTATTTAGACAAGCGCAAACCCAATTAGCCGTGCCAACGGTAGCCATTGGCGGCATTACGCTAGAAAATGCCAGCCAAGTAATACAAGCGGGTGCATGCGCCATTGCCGTGATTAACGCACTTTTTGCGACAGTGGATGTAAAAACCACCTCAGAAAAATTTACGCAATTATTTGGGTAAGCCAGCTAACAAGCTTAATCTATCAGCTCAAACATTCTGCCACTAAAGCATTTACTTGTTGCTCAGGTAACACGCCCAAAAGCTTTACACCGCCTTTTAAGTTAATCTTTTTCATTCCCTCACGAAATAAATTTCGCTCAAACAGCTCCTTATATGAGTGTTAGGTTTCATGCAGTACTTTCAGAATTGCCGCGATTCATAGAATACCGTTACAATCTTAGAAGCCGCTGAGCAAACTACTCCATAAACAAACTTATATTCGGGTCGTTAAAAATGTCTAGTAACAAGCATAAAAATTATGAGATTCTCAACCTTATTGGTTATGGTTTGGCCAAGTTTAATAACGATTTTGTGAGAGAATTTGGAGCAAAATCCAAATCAGAATTTTATGAAATTTTTGTGGTAAATGGCATTGTTGAAAGAGCTAGTACGGTTAAAAACCGTCAAGATTTATTTGACCCATTTTTCGATAATGGTAGAAAAGGTTGGTGGCAAAAGGGTGATGCTTACATTCACAGAAAAGTATTTATTGATAGTTTATTTGGCACTCTAAATGCTGTGGATTATGCCGCTGTAGTAAAGTTGTATTTACTCAATGAAGGCAAAGAAAGCGGCTTGGAAACTGGTGTAATTCCACCAATTATTAAAAGTAAATTTAAGCAATTAAAAACCACAGGCGAAGAAGCTGAAATTTACTTTTTGAACAATTACAATAAAATCCCTGATTTCAGAGAAGCGGCTATTGAAGATGCTAGAAATTATGGTGATGGCTATGATTTCCAAATTCAGAAAACTGATTCTTTTTTATTGGCTGAAATTAAAGGGGTAAGAGCTAAAAGAGGTGCTTTCAGATTAACCGAGAGTGAGTACTTTAAAGCAAAAGAATATAGAAGTGACTATGGTATTGTGGTTGTGAGCAATTTGGATGATTTGCCAATAATGACGGTCATTTTTGACCCTATTCAAAGGCTTGAATTAACTGAACGTTCTATTGAAACCAAGCAGCAAACATACCATTCACAGTCATTGGAATGGGCAAATTTACAATTTGTCTAGACACTCCATTTCATCTAGAAAAGCCATGTGAAATCCCTATTCTATAAGGGCTTTAAAAGCATCTGGAATAGGGCCGTTGTTTATTTGTTAAATATGATGACCGCTTTTCATTCAGCTCAATATCTTGAAATATAGATGGCTATTTTAAGTTCAAGCCTCACTTAAAAAACCTAGCAAAAACCTGATTATTTTTTAAGCAAATCAGCACAACATCATTTCACCTCCTCTGCAAGCCAGTCTGCAAGCGGCTTACAGAGGCATAAAAATCTCTCGGCGGTTATAGGCTGTGGATAACTATGCATTTTTAAGCATTAAAAATGCGTAATAAACTGACGGGGCAATTTTTTGCTGCTAGTCATTTTTATGTGGGCGTTAAAGCAGGTTTTTTGTATGCCAAAGTGTGTGCAAAGTAGGCTAATTTTAGCGCTATGCGCGCTTGCCATCTGCTAAAATGTGTTTTTGTTTTTTTATAAGCTAAACACCATGACCTCACAAAACCAAACCCTTTTTGAAAAATCTTTAGCATTGATTCCTGGGGGTGTTAATTCGCCCGTGCGCGCTTTTAGAAGCGTGGGCGGCACGCCAATTTTCTTTAAAAAAGGCTTGGGTTCTAAGCTGTGGGATGTAGATGGCAAAGAATATATTGACTACATTAACTCGTGGGGGCCGATGATTGTGGGTCATGCGCACCCAAAAGTGATTAAAGCGGTGCAAGAAGTGGCGGCCAATAGTTTGTCTTTTGGCGCGCCAACTGGTTTAGAGCTTGAAATGGCCGAATTGATTAATAAGCTAGTGCCAAGCATGGAACAAGTGCGTTTGGTCAGTAGCGGCACAGAGGCAACCATGAGTGCGATTCGCGTGGCGCGCGGTTTTACTGGGCGTAGTAAATTTGTAAAGTTTGAAGGCTGCTACCATGGGCATTCTGATGCTTTATTGGTAAAAGCGGGCTCTGGTTTGCTAACATTTAGTGATGAAAAATCAAAAGGTGTGCCAAGCTCTGCCGGTGTTCCAGCAGAAGTGGCCGCTCACACTTTAACGCTAGAATATAATAATGTGCAACAGCTTAAAGACTTATTTGCCAACATGGGCGATGAATTAGCTTGTGTGATTATTGAGCCAGTAGTAGGCAATATGAATTTAATTGTGCCTACACTAGAATTTTTACAAACTTTGCGTGAGTTATGCACCAAACACGGCACGGTGCTGATTTTTGATGAGGTGATGACAGGTTTTCGTGTGGCATTAGGTGGCGCGCAAGCTTTGTATAACATCAAACCAGATATGACGACACTGGGCAAAGTGATTGGTGGTGGTATGCCTGTGGGCGCCTTTGGTGGGCGTAAAGAAATTATGAGCTGCCTTGCCCCAGTGGGCGCGGTTTATCAAGCAGGCACACTTTCAGGCAACCCAGTGGCAGTCACGGCGGGTTTAGAAACGCTCAAGATTATTCAAGAAAACGGCTTTCACGATAAACTCACCGCGCAAACTAAAAAATTAGTAGATGCGCTAGTGCAAGCTGCTAAAGAAGCAGGTGTGACTTTTAGCGCACAAAGTGTGGGCGGTATGTTTGGTTTGTATTTTTGCGAAAAATGCCCAAGCAGCTATGATGAAGTGATGAAATCTAACAAAGAGCAGTTCAATCAATTTTTTCACAGCATGTTAGATAGCGGCATTTATTTAGGCCCTTCAGCGTTTGAGGCAGGCTTTGTTTCTGCCGCACATAGCGATGATGACATTGCAAAAACAATTTTAGCGGCAAAAAAAGCATTTTCAGCCATCAAAAAGTGATTTTTTCTTGGCTATGTGATTGATAGCAAGGGTGTTTAACGGTAAAATGGAAAGTTCCGCTGAATGTTTTGGCTACATATTTGATAGTGAATGAAAACGCAATGAATAAAATGGTTGAGAATGTACAAGAGTTTGTAAACCCTCTGCTAAATCAGGCGCCGAAAAATCAAGGTTTATACGATAAACGCCACGAGAAAGATAGCTGTGGTGTGGGCTTTGTGGCGCATATTAAGGGCAAAAAAAGCCATGAAATTGTTAGCCAAGGCTTAACGCTTCTTAAAAACTTAACCCACCGTGGCGCCACTGGCTATGACCCAAAATTGGGCGATGGTGCTGGTTTGCTCATGCAAATGCCTGATGCGTTTATGCGTAAAGAGGCGGCAAAATTAAATATCACTTTGCCTGAGGCTGGCCAGTATGCGGTTGGCAATTTGTTTATGCCGCAAACTAAAGCAAACCAAGCAAAAGTTGAAGCGGTGATTGCAAGTATTATTGCCGAAGAAAACCAAACACTGCTTGGCTGGCGAGATGTGCCAGTGGACAATAGCAATATCGCAGATGCAGCCCGTGCGGTTGAGCCATGCATGCGCCAAGTGATTATAGGTAGCAAGGCTGCCGACCAAAACACTTTTGAACGTAAATGCTTTGTGATTCGTAAGCGTATTGAACATGCGGTAACTGCCTTGAAGTTGCAAGATAACGCACAATTCTACGTCCCATCATTGTCAAGCCGCACTATTGTTTATAAAGGCATGTTGTTAGCAAATGAAGTGGGTGTTTATTACCAAGATTTGGTTGATGAGAGCGTGGTTTCAGCACTTGCCTTAGTGCATCAGCGTTTTTCAACCAACACATTCCCCGCTTGGGATTTAGCACACCCTTTCCGTATGATTGCGCACAATGGTGAAATTAACACTGTGCAAGGCAATGTCAACTGGATGGCAGCGCGCCACGAGACGATGAAGTCTGCCGTGATTGGCGAAGATTTAGAAAAACTTTGGCCTTTAATCGCAGAAGGTCAATCAGACTCCGCTTGTTTTGATAATTGTTTAGAGCTTTTGGTTGCGGGTGGTTATAGCTTGCCACATGCCATGATGATGTTGATTCCTGAAGCGTGGAGTAACAATGCGTTGATGGATGAAGAGCGTCGCGCATTTTATGAATATCACGCCGCCTTAATGGAGCCGTGGGATGGCCCAGCGGCTGTTGCATTTACCGATGGGCAAATGATTGGCGCAACGTTAGACCGTAACGGCTTGCGCCCAGCGCGTTATTTGGTTACAGACGACGATATTGTGATGATGGCCTCTGAAATGGGCGTGTTGACTTTTCCCCAAGAAAAAATCATTAAAAAATGGCGTTTGCAACCGGGCAAAATGTTGCTAATTGATACTGTGCAAGGGCGCATTATTGATGACGGTGTAGTTAAAACGCAAATCTCAACCGCAAAGCCATACAAACAATGGATTGCGCAATCTCGCTATCATTTAAGTGATTTGCCCAAAGTAGAATCAACACTTCAACTAACCGAGAGTTTGTTAGATACGCAACAAGCGTTTGGTTATACGCAAGAAGATTTAAAATTTGTACTGCAACCCATGATTGCCAATGGTGAAGAAGGCGCTGGCTCTATGGGTAACGACGCGGCATTAACCGTGTTGTCAAACAAAGCCAAGCCACTTTATAATTACTTTAAGCAATTATTTGCGCAAGTCACTAATCCGCCGATTGACCCGATTCGTGAAGAGTTGGTGATGTCTTTAGTGACATTTATTGGCCCCAAACCAAATTTATTGGCGATAGATGAAACCAACCCGCCAGTGCGTTTAGAGGCTAGCCAGCCCATTTTAACGCTAGAAGAGTTAGAGCAGCTTAAAAATATAGGCGAAGCAACAAAAGGCCAATATCAATCCTTAGTATTAGATATTACTTATGATGCGGCTTTAGGCAAAGCAGGCATGGCAAATGCCATTGCCAGCATTAACCAAACAGCAGAAAATGCCGTGCGTAGCGGCATTAATGTGTTGATATTATCTGATAGAGCAGTTGCGACTAATCGTATTGCCATTCCAGCTTTACTAGCTTGTTCATCATTACATGAGCATTTGGTTAAAACTGGTTTACGTACTAGCACAGGCTTGGTGGTGGATACTGGCTCTGCACGTGAGGTGCATCATTTTGCTTTATTAGCTGGCTATGGTGCAGAAGCTGTTTGCCCTTGGCTCACTTTTAAAACCATAGGAAATATTGCGGCAGATGCCTATTTGGCGAATAAAAACTTTATTAAAGCCATTGGTAAAGGCTTATATAAAGTGATGTCAAAAATGGGTATTTCAACCTATCAGTCTTATTGCGGTGCGCAGATTTTTGAGGCGATAGGTTTAAACAGTGCTTTTATTGCACAATATTTCACAGGTACGGTTTCTCAGATAGAGGGCATTGGTTTGAATGAGGTCGCAGAAGAAACAATGCGGCTACATAATTTGGCCTTTGGAAATGACCCTGTATTAGCCAATGCGTTAGATGCGGGTGGCGAATATGCATTTCGCGTACGTGGTGAAGAGCACATGTGGACACCAGAGTCCATTTCCAAATTACAAAATGCAACGCGTACAGGTAAATACGAAACTTATAAAGAATACGCCAGACTGATTAACGACCAAACACGTCGTCACATGACACTGCGCGGTTTATTTGAAATTAAACCTGCAAAAGCGGCAATTGCTTTGGATCAAGTAGAGTCAGCAAAAGATATAGTTAAACGCTTTGCTACTGGCGCGATGTCATTAGGTTCAATTTCTACCGAAGCGCATGCTACCTTGGCAATTGCCATGAACCGAATTGGTGGTAAATCAAACACGGGTGAGGGTGGTGAAGACGCGAAGCGTTTTATTCCGATTGCGCAAGATAGCACAATGGCTGAAGTGATAGGTAGAGATTTAATTGAAGCTGATATTGCCCTTAAAGCTGGAGACTCTATGCGCTCTCGCATTAAGCAAGTGGCCTCTGGTCGGTTTGGTGTGACAGCGGATTATTTGGCTTCTGCTGACCAAATCCAAATTAAAATGGCGCAAGGCGCAAAGCCTGGTGAGGGCGGCCAGTTGCCTGGTCATAAAGTGTCACCCTATATTGCGAAATTGCGCTTTTCAGTGCCAGGAGTGGGCTTAATTTCACCACCACCACACCATGATATTTACTCGATTGAAGATTTGGCGCAGCTGATTCATGATTTAAAAAATGCCAACCCAAAAGCATCTATTTCTGTGAAATTGGTGTCTGAAACAGGCATTGGTACAGTTGCGGCTGGCGTGGCAAAAGCAAAATCAGACCATATTGTAGTGGCTGGCCATGATGGCGGAACTGGTGCTTCACCGATTTCTTCAGTAAAACATGCTGGCACACCTTGGGAGCTCGGCTTGGCTGAAACCCAACAAACCTTAGTGTTGAATCAACTTCGCGGCCGCGTCATCGTGCAGGTGGATGGTCAAATTAAAACTGGCCGAGATGTTGTGATTGGTGCTTTATTAGGTGCTGATGAGTTCGGTTTTGCTACAGCTCCGCTAGTGGTTGAGGGTTGTATTATGATGCGTAAATGTCATCTCAATACTTGCCCAGTAGGTGTGGCAACACAAGACCCTGAATTACGCAAAAAATTTACAGGCCAGCCTGAGCACGTGGTGAATTACTTCTTCTTTGTGGCTGAAGAGGTGCGTGAACTCATGGCTAGCATGGGGATTGCGAAATTTGATGATTTAATTGGTCGCGCTGATTTGCTGAATATGCAAGCGGGCATTGAACATTGGAAAATTCAAGGGTTAAACTTTGATAAAGTGTTTCATCAGCCCGATATGCCAGCCAGTGTTTCACGTAAAAATAACGATGTGCAAGACCACGGGCTAAAAAATGCGCTAGATAATCAGCTTGTAGATTTAGCTAAAACGGCTTTGGAAACTGGCAAAAAAGTCGTGTTAGACATCCCAATTACCAATACCAACCGTACGGTCGGTACGATGCTGTCGAACCAAGTAGCAACCCGCTACGGTAATGCAGGTTTACCAAACAATACCATCACGGTGAACTTCACGGGCACATCAGGGCAAAGTTTCGCAGCCTTTTTGGCTAAAGGCATAACTTTTAACTTGACTGGCGAAGGCAATGATTATGTTGGTAAAGGCCTGTGTGGCGGACGTATAGTGATTAAACCGCCTGTCGCTTTTAGAGGTGTACCGCATGAAAACATTATTATTGGTAATACGGTCATGTATGGTGCTACTACAGGCGAAGCTTATTTTAATGGCGTAGCGGGTGAGCGCTTCTGTGTGCGAAACTCTGGCGCATCTGCAGTGGTTGAAGGTGTAGGTAACCACGGTTGTGAATATATGACAGGTGGCACAGTGGTTGTGCTTGGAACCACGGGTCAAAATTTTGCGGCGGGCATGAGTGGTGGTGTGGCTTATGTATATGATGAAGATGGCATGTTTGCTAAACGTTGCAATATGAGCATGGTGAACTTAGAACATGTCATTGCGGCAGAAGCAGATATTGGCAAAATACAACATTTAAATCAGCCAGATGAAGTCACATTAAAATCGTTAATAGAAAATCATGCAGACTACACAGGTAGCGCACGGGCTAAAGCCTTGTTGGCTGACTGGCAAGTATCACGTGCAAAATTTGTAAAGGTCATGCCAAACGAATACAAACGTGCCCTGACAGAGTTAGCGGCCGCAGCAAGTAAGGAAGCAGCATAATGGGTAAAATCACGGGATTCATGGAGTTTGAGCGTCTTTCTGAGGCTAATTTGCCTGTGGTAGAGCGTAAAAAAAACTATAAAGAGTTTGTGTTACATTTAAGCGACGATGAGGCCAAACAGCAAGGCGCGCGCTGTATGGACTGCGGCATTCCATTTTGCACAACGGGTTGCCCAATTAACAATATTATTCCTGATTGGAATGATTTGGTTTATCAGCAAAATTGGCGTGCTGCGATTGATGTATTGCACTCTACCAATAACTTTCCAGAATTTACTGGTCGCATTTGCCCCGCCCCTTGTGAGGCTGCGTGTACGCTTAATATCAATAATGATGCAGTAGGTATTAAATCAATTGAGCATGCGATTATTGATAAAGCGTGGGAAAATGATTGGGTTACACCGCAAGTTAACCCTAATAAAACGGGCAAAAAAATAGCCATTGTAGGCTCAGGCCCTGCTGGTTTGGCGGCTGCACAACAATTAGCACGGGCTGGCCACAGTGTTGTAGTGCTTGAAAAAAATAGCCGCATTGGTGGTTTATTACGTTATGGCATTCCTGATTTTAAAATGGAAAAAACCCATATTGACCGCCGCATGGTACAAATGCAAGTTGAAGGTGTTGAGTTTAAGGTCAACCAACATGTGGGTGAAAATATAGAAGCCGATGATTTGCTAGCAGAATTTGATGCAGTGTTATTGGCAGGTGGCGCCGAACAACCACGTGATTTGCAGGTGTCGGGTCGTGAGCTAGCTGGTGTACATTTTGCGATGGATTTTTTAACACCGCAAAATAAAGTAAACGCTGGTGACGTGATTGAAAACCAAATTAAAGCCACAGGAAAAAAAGTGGTCGTGATTGGTGGTGGTGATACTGGCTCAGATTGCGTAGGCACATCAAATCGCCAAGGTGCGCTCAGTGTTGTACAACTAGAGGTGAACACAAAACCACCGACACAAGAAAATAAATCAATCGTTTGGCCAAATTGGCCGATGAAATTGCGCACATCAAGCTCGCATGATGAAGGATGTGAGCGTGATTGGTCAGTGATGACCAAAGAGCTTGTTGGTGAAAATGGCCAAGTGACAGGCATTAAAGCTGTACGCTTAGAGTGGACTGATGGAAAAATGAGCGAAATAGCGGGCTCAGAGTTTATTATCCCTGCAGATTTAGTGTTTTTAGCGATGGGTTTTATGTCACCAGTCCAAAAGCTATTAGACGTATTTGGCATAGAAAAAGACCAACGGGGTAATGCCAAAGCTACAACAGAAGGCGCAGATAGCTATAAAACCAGCAAAGCTAAAGTGTTTGCCGCAGGTGATGTGCGTCGTGGTCAGTCGCTTGTGGTATGGGCAATTCGTGAAGGGCGTCAAGCCGCGCGTGCGGTAGATGAATTTTTAATGGGTAGTTCTACTTTACCACGTTAATTTTATTATGCTAGAAAGAAAATAAGGATGCAAAGTGATTTAACTTGCATCCTTTTTTATTAGGAACAACAATGACAGCACTTAAAAACGATACTTTTCTTCGCGCTTTGATGCGCCAACCCACTGATTACACTCCAGTGTGGATGATGCGCCAAGCGGGGCGTTATTTACCAGAATATCGTGAAAGTCGCAAAACAGCGGGAAGTTTTTTGCAGCTGTGCAAAAATGCGCAATTTGCTACTGATGTGACGCTGCAGCCGCTTGATCGCTATCCACTACTGGACGCGGCGATTTTGTTTTCAGATATTCTCACCGTGCCCGATGCAATGGGACTGGGCTTGTATTTTGAAGAGGGCGAGGGCCCAAAGTTTGAGCGTACTTTGCAGTTGGAAGCTGATATTCAAAAACTAACCGTGCCAGATATGGCCAAACTGCAATATGTGTTTGATGCGGTGAGCAACATCCGCAAAGCGCTCAATGGCCGCGTGCCGCTGATTGGTTTTTCAGGTAGCCCTTGGACGCTGGCAACCTACATGGTAGAAGGCAAAGGTGGTACGGACTTTTTAAATACAAAAAAATTGGCTTATGCACGGCCTGAATTATTGCACCATATTTTAGAAGTCACTGCGCAAACGGTGATTCAATATCTCAATGCGCAAATTGCCGCAGGCGCACAAGCTGTGATGATTTTTGACTCCTGGGGTGGCGCGCTTTCGCACAATGCTTACACTGAATTTTCACTCAACTACATGCAAAAAATTGTGGCAGGCTTAACCAAAAATGCCGAGGGCAAAAAAGTGCCAAGCATTGTGTTCACTAAAGGTGGTGCTTTGTGGCTTGAAGCGCAAGCGGAAATTGGCGCTGATGCGCTAGGGCTAGATTGGGCGGTGGACATTGGTAGCGCGCGCAAACGCGTGGGTGATAAAGTGGCGCTGCAAGGTAATTTAGACCCCGCGATTTTGCTATCAACGCCAGAAGCGATAGAAAAAGAAGTGGCGAGCGTGCTGGCAAGCTATGGCAAAGGCAGTGGACATGTATTTAATTTAGGCCATGGTATTACGCAATGGACGCCACCAGAGAATGCCGCCGCTATGCTAGAAGCAGTGAGAAAACATAGTCTGCAATATCACCAATAAACAGCATTAAAAACACACGACAAAAATTAAATGCTCTGTAAGCCAGTATCCATGCGGCTTGCAGAGCATTGAAATGATGTGGTGTTTAAAATGGTGCATTTAAAACAAAAAAGCCTTTCAAATTCGAAAGGCTTTTTTTCTCAATATTTATCGTAACGACATGCGTTTCATGGTGCCATCTTTATCAATAAACTTGTGTTTTAACGCGCCTAGCGAGTGCAGTAAAATAGTGAGTAAAAATACAAAGCCGACAGCTTCATGCACTTCTTTAAATAACTCGCGCGCGTCTTTGTTATCCAGTCCGCCAACTAAATCCAAGCCAAACCACATCACACCGTATTTGCTGTTAATGGCCATGATAAAACCAGTAAGCGGCATGGCAATCATCAGCAAATACAAAAAATGATGTGTGCCAGTGGCAAGTTTGCGCTCCCACGCTTTGTATGAAGTGAGCATGGCAGGTGGCGTGTGTTTAATGCGCCAAAAAACGCGAAATAAAATGAGGCCGAATAGGGTGATGCCAATAGACTTATGTAAATTAAAATAAAATGTTCTTGGGCTAGCTGCTTCGGCAACATTCCAATGAATAATGCCCATATTAAAAACATCAAAAGTGGCTTGTTTCGCGGCATCTTTGGGGATTTCGTGCATAAACCAACCCAAAAAAAACATAAAGAAAATGATGAGTGCAATTAACCCGTGCAAAATAACGGCCGTTTTTGTATAGCGTGTTAAAGCTGAATTCATAGTATGATTCCCACAGGATATTTTGAGTAATGTGACCGTCGTCACAACCGATTGTTGCATAAGCGGGCATCATTTTAATCAATAAACCAAGCTAAGGGAAAGTTTCATGCATAAACTAATGATAATCATGAGTGCGTTGGCTATATTTGGCTGCGCGCATGCCCAACCAACAGCAAAAGCACCTGAAGATTTTAATATTGAAAGCGTAGGTGAGGGCATTTACGTGCATCACGGCGCACATTTAGATATTGATGAAGGCTATAAAGGCGATATTTGCAACGCCAGCTTTATTGTGGGTAGCAAGGGCGTGGCGGTGATTGATACTGGCGGTAGCTTAAAAGTAGGGCAACAATTGCGCGAAGCGATTCGTAAAGTGACACAACTGCCAGTGTTATATGTGATTAATACCCATGTTCACCCAGACCATGTATATGGCAATGCGGCATTTCTTGAGGATAAACCGCAATTTGTCGGACATGAAAAATTAGCGAACGCCATGCAAACACGTGAAGAACAATACGCAAAACTCAACGCACGTTTGCTGGGAGAAGATGCCAAAGGTTCTGATTTGGTCAAACCCACCATCAGCGTAAAAACCACCTTAGAGCTAGATTTAGGCGATAGAAAGTTAGTGCTCACTGCGCACCCCACAGCGCATACCAATACCGATTTATCGCTTGTTGACGGCAAAACCAATACCTTATTTGCAGGCGATTTACTTTTTATTGAGCGCACGCCCGTAGTAGAAACCGATATTAAAGGCTTGATTGCCGAGCTAGAAAAATTTAAATCTGGCGAAACAAAACAAGTGGTGCCAGGTCACGGCTCTGTCACTAAAAACTGGCTAGGCGCAATTAACGATGCGCAACGCTATTTAAATGCTTTGCTGGCAGATGTGCGAGCAAGTATTAAAAAAGGTGAGAGTATGGAATCCGCAATGAGCACTGCAGCAGCGGGTGAAAAAGATAAATGGCTACTATTTGAGATTGCAAACAGGCGCAATGTGAATACGATTTACCCAGCGTTAGAGTGGGAATAAAAGCCAATAAAAAACAGCTAAAAATAGCTGTTTTTAAGCGAACATCATTTGATATGCTCTGTAAGCCAACAACCATGCGGCTTCCAGAGCATTGATTTTTTCTCGGGGGAAAGTATAAGGTTTTACTTCTTTAAACTATCCAAGCTAAAAGCAGTTTTGTGAT
>CAJPEV010002271.1:4078-47354 GCA_905338385.1 Darwinula stevensoni | reverse complement strand
AATCAATATCAACATTTTTCAAAGAGAGATGTGAATGTGAGTCTCTCGAGTGTTCCACCCAAATCCTGACCTATATGGCTAGACTGGCAATTTTCCCAGAGGATATGGGAAGAAATCATGATGTTTCAGGCGTCGTATAATTTCTGCCGATATATCCGAAATTTGAGGTGACATTCCCCACAAACACCCAAGGAGGCATAAGAGCCCCGGAGGCAGTAGTCCTGCCAGGAACGCTCCGCTTTGAATGAACGTTCCATGGAAAACCATACGGAGATCTCGAATAATGAATACATTTGTCCCTGCAATCCAGAGACGAGTCTCTATCGATTGCTCAGAGAACATTTCACAATTTATGCTATGAAGGCGGAAAAAAAAACATGAAAAACCCTAGAGAGTTGCGTTTTTTTTTTGCCTTGATATCGTTCACACATTTCTTCGAAATACCATGTTCAAGGTTCGTAAGCTTTGGTATAAAGTTCAACCAAGAGGTATTCTCAAGTCGCATAGATAATAATTTCTGTGGTCGAAATGATAGCCAGGAAACTGCCTTGAAAATTAGAATTCTTTGTAATACGGGCTTCGTCGATTTTTCGATTTACTTATTATGGTGTTAATGGGGCGAATTGTTACCGAGTTGTCTTGATTCGACCAGTCGAATGGCTATCAAACAGCAAATTTAGCAAGGACTTATGACTAACTATACGGAGTCCAAGTCACGCGCAGGAGCAGATGACACCAGCGCTTCTTGATTGGTTGCAGACGGGGAGTCGTTAAGTACAGAAAACAATGCCACTTGCTCCCGTACTCAACAATGGGCAGTGGAGAGCTGACTCGCTTCTCCCTCCTTTATCCCGAAAACGTTTCAGTTTCGGAAAATTCTGCCTAAACAAGATTTGTAGTTCAGAGTCTGCCCTAGCCAGTGGTATACTTCTTTATTTTTGACAATATTTGAGTGAGATAAATGTACACCAGGAATAATGCCTTCACGATATACTTCCCTTTCAATCAGGCGCAATCCTTCTCCTACCTGCATCTCGACAGTGATACACTTGAAGAAAAATCACTTTCTGGAAATATCTGTAGTCTAAATTCCACCCTAACCGGTGGTATAAATTTTGAAGTTGTGCGGCTTCATTTCAGCTTCATACCAAATAGAACCATCCTCAATCTCACCTCTCCCAGGTGGTCAGGTAATGTTCCATCTCTCTCAAGCATATCTAAAATAGCGCGTCTCACGAATCTACTTTTTCAGACAAGTTTTGGAGCTCATAGTCCATTCTAGTCTGGGGGATGCGTTTCGTTTGAAAAGGAAAGGGGGGACCTAAGTTGAGAAACTCCTCTTTGCGAACATCACATATTCGATTTATCATATTCAAGAAAAGCATAATCTCGTGAAAATCGTTACCCTTGGAGCCTTAGATTTTGTACTGCCTGCACGAGGATTGATACCGGAAATACACGAGTCACAGAAATTCTTAATGCTCCTTAGTGTAGGAAGTGCGACGACTCTTTTTTCGACTGAGGAAGGGTCAGCGCCAGGAGCCAGTGAGACTGGGGAAGAGAGGAGGGAAAAAGGCGCGGGGGAAGTGAGTGCATGCGACAGGGGGCAGGCGAAGGAACATGGGAGAGGGAGTCGGGAGGGAGGTCCAAGAAAGAAGAGCTGCGCGCGAAGATTCAAGATTTAATGCAAATCGGGAATTAAAACCCCGCGTAGAAGGGACTATCTCATTTTCATCCCTTTCTCTCGCTCGTCGCATTTTCCTCCTTCGATTCGACAACGTAGCTGTATGAATTCGGCTTTTGCCTTTTGTGAGTATCGTCTGTTACGAGTGGCTGAGGTCGCGATTTTTGCATTTTGTCGGATCATAGTATCACATGCTTTTTCTTCTTTCCATTCAACTACGTAGTTGTTTGTACTCGGTTTTTGCCTTTTGCGAGTGTCGTCTTTTACGAGTGGCTGAGGTGGCGATTCTTGCATTCTGTCGAAACCAAGTGCTAGTAGCATTTTCCAACTTCGATTCGACAACGTAGCTATATGAACTCAGATTTTGCCTTTTACGAGTGTCGTCCATTACGAGTGGCTGAGGTGGCGTTTTTTGCATACTCTTAAAACCTGGTGCCGGCAGCATTTTCTTCCTTCGATTCGACAACGTAGCTGTATGAATTCGGTTTTTTGCCGTTTCCGAGTGTCGTCTTTTACGAGTGGCTGAGGTGGCGATTTTTGCATTTTCTCGGATCCTGGTGCCACAAGCTTTTTCTTATTTCGATTCAACTACGTAGCTGTGTGAACTCGGTTTTTGGCTTTTGCGAGGCTTGGCTATTAAGTGTGGCTGTGGTGGCGATTTTTGCTTTTCCTTAAAACCTGGTGCCAGCAGCATTTTCTTCCATACATTCAACTACGTAGCTGTGTGAACTCGGAATTTGCCTTTTGCGAGAGTCGTCTGTTTTTCGTGGCTGAGGTGGCGATTTTTGCAGTCTCTCGGATCCTAGTGCTAATTGCATTTTCCTCCTTCGATTCGACAACGTAGCGGGATGAACTCGGATTTTGCCTTTTCCGAAACTATTCTTTTAAGGGTGGCTGAAGTGGCGATTTTTGCATTCCCTTCGATTCAGGTGCTACAAGCTTTTTCTTCCTTCGATTCAACTACGTAGCTGTGTGAACTCGGTTTTTGGCTTTTGCGTGTGTCGTCTATTACGAGTGGCTGAGGTGGCGATTTTTGCATTCTCTCCGATCCTGGTGCTACTTGCATTTTCCTCCTTCAATTCGACAACGTAGCTGTTTAAACTCGGTTTTTGCCTTTTGCGAAACTTGGCTATTAATTGTGGCTGTGGTGTTGATTTTTGTTTGCCTCATACCCAGGAGCCAGCAGCATTTTCTTCCTTAGATTCAACTACGTAACTGTGTGAACTCGGATTTTGCCTTTTGCGAGGGTCGTTCATGTTTTTCGTTGCTGAGGCGGCGATTTTTTCAGTCTCTCGGATCCTGGTGCCACAAGCTTTTTCTTATTTCGATTCGACAACGTAGCTTCATGAACTCGGATTTTGCTTTTTGCGAGGGTCGTTCATGTTTTTCGTGGCTGAGGTGGCGATTTTTGCAGTCTCTCGGATCCTGGTTGTAATTGCATTTTCTTCCTTCGATTCAACTACGTAGCTGTTTAAACTCGGATTTTGTTTTTTGCGAAACTTGGCTTTTAAGGATGGCTGAGGTGGCGATTTTTGTTTTTTCCTTAAAACCTGGTGCCAGCAGCATTTTCTTCCATAGATTCAACTACGTAGCTGTGTGAACTCGGATTTTGCCTTTTGCGAGAGTCGTTTGTTTCGAGTGGCTGAGGTGGCGATTTTTGCATTCTCTCCGATCCTGGTGCTAATCGGTTTTTGGCTTTTGCGTGTGTCGTCTGTTACGAGTGGCTGAGGTGGCGATTTTTGCATTCTCTCAGATCCTGGTGCTACTTGCATTTTCCTCCTTCGATTCGACAACGTAGCTGTTTAAACTCGGTTTTTGCCTTTTGCGACACTTGGCTATTAAAGGTGGCTGAGGTGGCGATTTTTGCATTCTCTCGGATCCTAAGCTTTTTCTTATTTCGATTCAACTACGTAGCTGTTTGAACTCCGTTTTGGGGTTTTGCGAAACTTTTCTTTTAAGGGTGGCTGAGGTGGCGATTTTTTATTTTTCTTAAAACCTGGTACCAGCAGCATTTTCTTCGATATATTCAACTACGTAGCTGTGTGAACTCGCATTTTGCCTTTTGCGAGAGTCGTTCATGTTTTTCGTGGCTGAGGTGGCGATTTTTGCATTCTCTCCGATCCTGGTGCTAATTGCATTTTCCTCCTTCGACTCAACAACGTAGCTTCATGAACTCGGATTTTGCCTTTTGCGAGGGTCGTTCATGTTTTTCGTGGCTGAGGGGCGATTTTTGCAGTCTCTCGGATCCTCGTGCCACAAGATTTTTCTTATTTCGATTCGACAACGTAGCTTTATGAACTCGGTTTTTGGCTTTTGCGTGTATCGTCTGTTTCGAGCGGCTGAGGTGGCGATTTTTGCAATCTCTCCGATCATGGTGCTAATTGCATTTTCCTCCTTCGATTCGACCACGTAGCTTGATGAACTCGGATTTTGCCTTTTACGAGGGTCGTTCATGTTTTTCGTGGCTGAGGTGGCGATTTTTGCAGTCTCTCGGATCCTGTTGCCACAAGCTTTTTCTTATTTCGATTCAACAACATAGCTGTGTGAACTCGGTTTTTGGCTTTTGCGTGTATCGTCTGTTACGAGTGGCTGAGGTGGCGATTTTTGCAGCCTATCGGATCATGGTGGTAATTGCATTTTCCTCCTTCGATTCGACAACGTAGCTGTTTAAACTCGGATTTTGCCTTTTGCGAGGCTTGGCTATTAAAGGTGGCTGAGGTGGCGATTTTTGCATTATCTCCGATCCTGGTGCTAATTGCATTTTCCTCCTTCGATTCAACTACGTAGCTGTTTGAACTCCGTTTTTGGCTTTTGCGTTTATCGTCTATTACGAGTGGCCGAAGTGGCGATTTTTGCAGTCTCTCCGATCCTGGTGCTAATTGCATTTTCCTGCTTCGATTCAACTACGTAGCTTCATGAACTCGGTTTTTGGCTTTTGCGAAACTTTTTTTTTAAGGGTGGCTGAGGTGGCGATTTTTGCTTTTTCTTAAAACCTGGTGCCAGCAGCATTTTCTTCTTTTGATTCGACAACGGAGCCGTGCTAAATCGGATTTGGCCTTTTGCGAGGGTCGTTCATGTTTGGGTGGCTGAGGCGGCGATTTTTGCAGTCTCTCGGATCCTGGTGCCACAAGCTTTTTCTTATTTCGATTCAACTACGTAGCTGTGTGAACTCGCATTTTGCCTTTTCCGTGTGTCGTCTATTACGAGTGGCTGAAGTGGCGATTTTTGCATTCTCTCGGATCCTGGTGCTAATTGCATTTTCCTCCTCCGATTCAGCTACGTAGCTGTGTCAACTCGGTTTTTGCCTTTTGCGTGTGTCGTCTATTACGAGTGGCTGAGGTGGCGATTTTTGCAGTCTCACGGATCCTGGTGCCACAAGCTTTTTCTTATTTCGATTCAACTACGTAGCTTCATGAACTCGGTTTTTGGCTTTTGCGAAACTTTTTTTTTAAGGGTGGCTGAGGTGGCGATTTTTGCTTTTTCTTAAAACCTGGTACCAGCAGCTTTTTCTTATTTCGATTCGACAACGTAGCTTCATGAACTCGGAATTTGCCTTTTGCGAGGGTCGTTCATGTTTTTCGTCGCTGAGGTGGCGATTTTTGCAGTCTCTCGGTTCCTTGTGCCACAAGCTTTTTCTTATTTCGATTCAACAACGTAGCTTTGTGAACTCGGTTTTTGGCTTTTGCGTGTGTCGTCTATTACGAGTGGTTGAAGTGGCAATTTTTGCATTCTCTCAGATCCTGGTGTCACAAGCTTTTTCTTATTTCGCTTCAACTACGTAGCTGTGTGAACTCGGTTTTTGGCTTTTGCGAAACTTGGCTTTTAAGGATGGCTGAGGTGGCGATTTTTGCATTCTCTCCGATCCTGGTGCTAATTGCATTTTCCTCCTTCGATTCGACAACGTAGCTTCATGAACTCGGATTTTGCCTTTTGCAAGGGTCGTTCATGTTTTTCGTCGCTGAGGTGGCGGTTTTTGCATTCTCTCCGATCCTGGTGCTAATTGCATTTTCCTCCATCGATTCGACAAGGTAGCTGTTTAAACTCGGATTTTGCCTTTTGCGAGGATTGGCTATTAAAGGTGGCTGAGGTGGCGATTTTTGGTTTGCCTCATCACCAGGTGCCAGCAGCATTTTCTTTCTTTGATTCAACTACGTACCTGTGTGAACTCGGTTTTTGGCTTTTGCGTGTATCGTATGTTACGAGTGGCCAAGGTGGCGATTTTTGCTTTGCCTCATAACCAGGTGCCAGCAGCATTTTCTTCCTTCGATTCAACTACGTAGCTTGTTTAAACTCGGTTTTGGTGATTTTTCGAGTCTCTGGGATCCTGGTGCCACAAGCTTTTTCTTCCTTCGATTCAACTACGTAGCTGTTTAAACTCGGTTTTTGGCTTTTGCGTGTGTCGTCCATTACGAGTGGCTGCTGTGGCGATTTTTATTTTTCATTAAAACCTGGTGCCAGCAGCTTTTTCTTATTTCGATTCAACTACGTAGCTGTTTGAACTCGGTTTTTGGTTTTTTGCGTGTATTGTCTGTTACGAGTGGCCGAGGTGGCGATTTTTGCAGTCTCTCTGATCCTGGTGCTACAAGCTTTTTCTTCCTTCGATTCGACAACGTAGCTGTGTGAACTCGGTTTTTGCCTTTTGCGAAATTTGGCTTTTATGGATGGCTGAGGTGGCAATTTTTGCATTCTCTCTGATCCCGGTGCTAATTGCATTTTCCTCCTTCGATTCCACAACATAGCTGGGTGAACTCTGTTTTTGTCTTTTGCGTGAGTCGTCTGTCACGAGTGGCTGGGCTGGCGATTTTGGCATCCTCTCGGATCCTGGTGCCCTAAGCTTTTTCTTCTTTCGATTCAACAAGCAAGCTGTGTGAACTCGGTTATTGGTTTTTTGCGTGTCGACTATTACGAGTGGATGAGGTGGCAATTTTTGCATTCTCTCCGATCCTGGTGCTAATTGCATTTTCCCCCATCGATTCGACAACGTAGCTGTTTACACTTGGATTTTGCCTTTTGCGAAACTTGGATGGCTGAGGTGGCAATTTTTGCATTCTCTCGGATCCTGGTGCGAATTGCATTTTCTCCTTCGATTCGACAAAGTAGCTGTGTGAACTCGGTTTTTGCCTTTTGCTAGGCTTGGCTATTAATTGTGGCTGTGGTGGCGATTTTTGCTTTTTCTTTAAACCTGGTGCCAGCAGCATTTTTTTTTTTCGATTCAACTATGTAGCTGTGTGAACTCGGATTTTGCCTTTTGCGAGAGTCGTTCATGTTTTTCGTGGCTGAGGTGGCGATTTTTGCTTTCACTTGGATCCTGGTGACCTAAGCTTTTTCTTCCTTTGATTCGACAACGTATATCCTGGTGCCTGTTGAATCGAAATAAGAAAAGGCTCGTGCCTTTTCTTATTTCGATTAAACTACGTAGCTGTGTGAACTCGGTTTTTGTCTTTTGCGTGTGTCTTCTGTTACTAGTGGCTGAGGTGGCGATTTTTGCATCCTCTCTGATCCTGGTGCCACCAGCTTTTTCTTTTTTCGATTCAACTACGTAGCTGTGTGAACTCGGTTTTGGTTTTTTGCGTGTATTGTCTGTTACGAGTGGCCGAGGTGGCGATTTTTGCAGTCTCTCTGATCCTGGTGCCACAAGCTTTTTCTTCCATGGATTCAAAAACATAGCTGTGTGAACTCGGTCTTGGCTTTTGCGTGTGTCGACTATTACGAGTGGCTGAGGTGGCGATTTTTGCATTCTCTCGGATCTTGGTGCTAATTGCATTTTCCTCCTTCTATTCGACAACGTAGCTTCATGAACTCGGTTTTTGCCTTTTGCGTGTATCGTATTTCTCGGATTTCAAATGGACTTTAATTCGTGTAAAGAAAATAAAATTAATCATGCATACATAAAAGTGCAGAAAATTTAGGTCCGCTGCTTTAAAATACATTTGATAACAGAGGATTCCAGTCATCAACATTTTCACAATGAGAAATGGGATTGGGTTGGGCATCACTAAAAGCACTTTTTGTACATTTGTATGGTTTTAATCACATTCTTGAGTTTTTTTCTAAAGGAAATTCTTGGCATGACTGCTGGAATTGGGTCCCCGCCTCCAGGAGTGTCAGAACCTCCTCTCGGTCATGCTCGGGGTGCTACCCGTTTAACCAGCAATCCAACCTTTTCCTTCCATTTGACTCGTAGGTTTGGGAAAGCGTCTTCCACCGAATGTCATTCTATATTGAAAATGAGTGTGTCTCCTTCCGTCTCAGCCAATGGTTCCCATGTAGAGTAGAAGTTTTGAAAGTTTCCTTGTTGGAAGCACGATACTTGGATGTCATGTCGTATCCTGGAACGCAGCCTTTCCTGAAATATAACTAAATAGTTTGGGGGGTCATGAGATGTACGTTTTTGTTTCGCTGTCTCTCGGATCCTCGTGCTAATTGCATTTTCCTCCTTCTATTCGACAACGTAACTGTATGAACTCGGTTTTTCCCCTTTGTGAGTATGGTCTGTTACGAGAGGCGATATCGGCAGCCTCGCGATTTTTGCTTTTTCTTAAAACCTGGTGTCCTAAGCTTTTTCTTCCTTCGATTCAACAACCTAGCTGTGTGAACTCGCATTTTGCCTTTTGCGAGGCTTGCCTTTTAAGGATTTTTGCTTTCCTTCGTAACCAGGTGGCTGCAGCATGTTCTTCCTTTTATTCAACAACATAGCTGTGTGAACTCGGTTTTTGTCTTTTTCGAAACTTGGCTTTTAAGGATGGCTGAGGTGGCGATTTTTGCAGTCTCTCGGATCCTGGTGCCCGAAGCCTTTTCTTCCTTTGATTCGACAACGTAGCTTAATGAACTCGGTTTTTCCCTTTTGTGAGTATCGTCTGTTGCGAGTGGCTGAGGTGGCGATTTTGACAGCCTCTCGGATCCTGGTGCCCTAAGCTTTTTCTTCCTACGATTCAACAACCAAGCTGTGTGAACTCGCACTTTGCCTTTTGCGAAACTTGGCTTTTAAGGATGGCTGAGGTGGGGATTTTTCCATTCTCTCATATCCTGGTGCTAATTGCATTTTCCTCCTTCTATTCGACAACGTAGCTGTATGAACTCGGTTTTTGGCTTTTGCGTGTGTCGTCTACTACAAGTTGTTGAAGTTGCGATTTTTGCATTCTCTCGGATCCTTGTGCCCCAAGCTTTTTCTTCCTTTGATTCGACAACGTAGCTTCATGAACTCGGGTTTTCCCATTTGCGAAATTTTCTTATTAAGGGTGGCTGAGGTGGCGATTTTTGTATTGCCTCGTAACCAGGTGCCAGCAGCATTTTCTTCCTTTGATTCAACTACGTAGCTGTGTGAACTCGGTTTTTGGTTTTTTGCGTGTATCGTCTGTTACGAGTGGCCGAGGCCGCGATTTTTGCAGTCTCTCGGATCCTGGTGCCCGAAGCCTTTTTTTCCTTTGATTTGACAACGTGGCTTCATGAACTCGGTTTTTCGCTTTTGCGTGTATCGTATGTTACGAGTGGCCAAGGTGGCGATTTTTGCTTTGTCTCATAACCAGGTGCCGGCAGCATTTTCTTCCTTCGATTCAACTACGTAACTGTGTGAACTCGGATTTTGCCTTTTGCGTGTGTCGTCTATTACGAGTGGTTGATGTGGCGATTTTTGCATTGTCTCCGATCCTGGTGCTAATTTCGTTATCCTCCTTCGATTCGACAACATAGCTGTGTGAACTCGGTTTTTTTTTCTTTTGCGTGTGTCGTCTATTACGAGTGGCTGAGGTGGCGATTTTTGCATTGTCTCCGATCCTGGTGCTAATTGCATTTTCTTCATTCGATTCGACATCGTAGATGTGTGAACTCGGATTTTGCTTTTTGCGAAACTTGGCTTTTAAGGATGGCTGAGGTGGCGATTTTTGCTTTTTCTTAAAACCTGGTGCCAGCAGCATTTTCTTCCTTAGATTCAACTACGAAGCTGTGTGAACTCGGTTTTTGCCTTTTGCGAAACTGGGCTCTTAAGGATGGATGAGGTGGCGATTTTTGCATTCTCTCGAATCCAAGTGCTAGTAGCATTTTCTTCCTTCGAATCGACAACGTAGCTGTGTGAACTCGGTTTTTGGCTTTTGCGTGTGTCGTCTATTACGAGTGGCGAAATTTGCGAAATTTTCTTATTAAGGGTGGCTAAGGTGGCGATTTTTGCATTCTCTCCGATCCTGGTGCCAGCAGCTTTTTCTTCCTTCGATTCGACATCGGAGCCGTGCTAAATCGGATTTGGCCTTTTGCGAGGGTCGTTCATGTTTGGGTGGCTGAGGTGGCGATTTTTGCATTCTCTCCGATCCTGGTGCCACAAGCTTTTTCTTCTTTCGATTCGACAACGTAGCCGTGGTAAATCGGATTTCCCCTTTTGCGAGTGTCGTCCATGTTTGGGTGGCTGTGGTGGCGTTTTTTGCATTCTCTTAAAACCTGGTGCCAGCAGCATTTTCTTCCTTCGTTCATAGAACGTAGTTATTACAACACTGTTTTTGCCTTTTGCGAGTGTCGTATATTACGAGTGGCTGAGGTTGCGATATTTGCATTCTCTCGGATCCTGGTGCCACAAGGTTTTACTTCCTTCGATTCGACAACGTAGCTGTGTGAACTTGGTTTTTGCCTTTGGGAAGCTTGGCTATTAAGTGTGGCTGAGATGGCGATTTTTGTATTACTCTCGTAACCAGGTGCCAGCAGCTTTTACTTCGTTCCATTCGACAAAGTAGCTGTATGAATTCGGTTGTTGCCCTTTGCGTGTGTTGTTTTTTACGTGTGGCTGAGGTAGCCATCCAATCATCCATTTTCTTGTCCCACTGTCCGTTAGGGACGTGGGGGCAGACGCTCTAAGGCGGACTTCCACTGGGGACGATCTTCCGCCACCAGGCCTAGTTGTTTGGTCGGTAGGTGCAAGCGTGAAGATCCGAGGTTTTCTATGTAGTCTAGCCACCTAGCCCTCGGTCGTCCCAATGGTCTCTTCCCACCAGGCTTGGCAAAAAAAAGCTGTCTGGGAATCCTTTCCTGTGGCATCCGGATTAGGTGCCCGTACCAACGCAACTGCGATCTCTCAATGCAGAGAAGTAGCGGCTCGACATGTAGAGATCCCCTCATGGTTGTTCTACGAACTCTGTCGAGTAGCGTGACATCTTCAACACCCTTCAGGAATCTCATCTCTGCAGCTTGTACTCGCGATCGCACTCTTTCGGTCAATACCCAAGATTCATGTCCATTGGTAAGGATGGGGACGTAGACTGACTTGAAGACAGAGAGCTTCGCCTTCTTCCCAAGCTCTCGCTTCATCACCACAGACCGCCGCAGTTCGCGCCTCACGGCACTAGCTGCAGCAATCCGGGTGTCCNAGCGTCGTCTATTACGAGTGGCTGAGGTGGCGATTTTTGCATTCCTTTGAAATGTTGTTCCAGCAACATTTTCTTTTCTCGAATCGATATCATGGCTGTTTAAACTGAGGTTTGAGATGGCGATTTTTTGCATCCTCACCAAACCTTGTGCCAGCAGCATTTTTTTCATTCGATTCGACAACGTAGCTGTGCTTAATCGGTTTTTGCGAGTGTGGTCTATTTTCGGGTGGCTGTGGTTGCGATTTTTGGATTCTCTCGAAACCTAGTGCCAACAGCGTCTTCCTTTTATTCGATTTCTAGGCCATCATAACGCGGATTGTTTTAATCGAGACTCATTCTTTGGATAGTGGCTGCTGCGGCGATATTTCCTTTTTTTCTAAACATGATGCCAGCAGCATTTTCTTCCTTCGAATCGATATCATGGCTGTGTGAACTCTGTTTTCGCCTTTTGGGAGTCTCGTCTATTATGAGTGGCTGAGGTGGTGATTTCTGCATTCTCTGGAAACGTTGTGCCAGAATCTTTTTCTTCGTTCCATTCGACAAAGTAGCTGTATGAATTCGGTTTTTGCCTTTTGCGAGTGTCGTCTTTTACGAGTGGCTGAGGTGGCGATTCTTGCATTCTCTCGAAAACAAGTGCTGGTAGCATTTTCCTCCTTCGATTCGACAACGTAGCCGTGCTAAATCGGATTTGGATTTTTGCGAGGATCGTCCATGTTTGGGTGGCTGTGGTAGCGTTTTTTGCATTCTCTTAAAACCTGGTGCCAGCAGCATTTTCTTCCTTCGATTCGACAACGTAGCTATATGAACACTGTTTTTGCCTTTTGCGAGTATCGTGTATTACCAGTGGCTGAGGTGGCGATTTTTGCATTCTCTCCGATCCTGGTGCCACATGCTTTTTCTTCTTTCGATTCGACAACGTAGCCGTGCTAAATCGGATTTTCCCTTTTGCGAGGGTCATGCATCTTTGGGTGGCTGAGGTGGCTATTCTTGCATTCTCTCGAAACCTTTTGGCACAAGCTTTTTCTTCCTTCGATTCGATAACGTAGCTGTGTGAACTCCGTTTTTGCCTTTTGCAAAGCTTGGCTATTAAGGGTGGCTGAGGTGGCGATTCTTGCATTCTCTTGAAACCAAGTGCTAGCAGCATTTTCCTACTTCGATTCGATAATGTAGCTATATGAACTCAGATTTTGCCTTTTGCGAGTGTCGTCTATTACGAGTGGCTGAGGTGGTGATTTTTGTATTTAGTCGAATCCTGATGCCACAAGCTTTTTCTTTTTTCGATTCAACTACGTAGCTGTTTGAACTCGGGTTTTGCCTTTTGCGAGCGTCGTCTATTACGAGTGGCTGAGGTGGCGATTTTTGCATTCCTTTGAAATGTTGTTCCAGCAACATTTTCTTTTCTCGAATCGATATCATGGCTGTTTAAACTGAGGTTTGAGATGGCGATTTTTTGCATCCTCACCAAACCTTGTGCCAGCAGCATTTTTTTCATTCGATTCGACAACGTAGCTGTGCTTAATCGGTTTTTGCGAGTGTGGTCTATTTTCGGGTGGCTGTGGTTGCGATTTTTGGATTCTCTCGAAACCTAGTGCCAACAGCGTCTTCCTTTTATTCGATTTCTAGGCCATCATAACGCGGATTGTTTTAATCGAGACTCATTCTTTGGATAGTGGCTGCTGCGGCGATATTTCCTTTTTTTCTAAACATGATGCCAGCAGCATTTTCTTCCTTCGAATCGATATCATGGCTGTGTGAACTCTGTTTTCGCCTTTTGGGAGTCTCGTCTATTATGAGTGGCTGAGGTGGTGATTTCTGCATTCTCTGGAAACGTTGTGCCAGCAGCATTTTCTTCCTTCGTATCGATATCATGGCTGTTTGAACTTGGTTTTTTGCGTTTTGTTCGTTACTGCTATTAAGGGTGGCTGCGGTGGAGATTTCTGCATTCCCATGAAAACTGGTGCCAACAGCGTTTTCCTTCTATTCGATTTCTCGGCCATCATAACGTTGATTTTTGCTTTTATCGAGACCCATTCTTGGGATTGTGGCTGCGGCGGCGATATTTCCTTCTTCCTCCAAGCGTGGTGCCAGCAGCATCGATTTGACAACATAGTAGTACTAATTCCGATTTGGCCTTTGCGAGCGTTGTCCATGTTCGGGTTGCTGAGGTGGCGATTTCTGCATTCCCTGGATCCCCTGTTTTTGCCTTTCGCGAGTCTTGACTATTACGTATGGCTGTGGTGGTGAATTTCGTTTTTTCTATAAATGTGGTGCCAGCTGCATTTTTTGCCTTTGATTTGGCATCATAACTGTATGGACTCGGATTTTTCCGTTTGCGAAACTGATCCTTGCTAGGTTGCCAATGGCGGTGATATATGTCTTTTGTCTAATCCTGGTGATATTTGCTTTTCTTCATGTTGATTCCATATCGTTTGAATATGTACTCAGAATTGGCCATTTGTGAGGCTCGTCCATTTTTCGTTGGTGAAGTTGCGACTTCTGCATTTTGTCAACTTCTTTATTATTTCTTTGTGTGGAATAATTGATGTGAAGAACCCCGTATGCGAGCAATTTTTTTGCGATATGTCCCGTCGTTTTGTGGAGTTTTATTTTCATCCCTTCTTAGGTCGACCATATTCGATTTTTGCACTGTCTGTGTTAAGAGGATATGGTGGCCATAGTAATGGAGACCTTTGGATAATTACAATTTTTCTAAGTTACTGTTCCAGATTTTTATTTTCTCTAAAATATTTCCAANAAAAGGAGGGGAGACAAAACACACCCTTGGGGGAGTCCAACTCCCACGGTAAAAGGATTTGACTTATTTCCATTTACCCGGACACACATCTCAGAGCAGTAGTACAGAGACTTGACAGAAGCAAGAAGCTGCCCATCAATCCCATACTCCTGCAGTACTCCCTAAAGCTTCTGCCGAGAAAATCGGTCATAGGCTTTTTCGAGGTCAACGAAGCACGCGAAGACATCTTTAGCATATTCCCAGCATTTCTCAACGATCTGCCGGAGAGCGAAGATCTGGTCCGTCGTGCTTCGACCCGGGCGGAAACCACATTGTTGGTCCGACAGCTTTTCCTCAACTATCGCACGGCACCTTCTTTCCAAGCACTTAGCATAGGTCTTACCAGGAAGGCTGAGCGGAGAGATGCCCCGGTAGTTGTTGCAGTCTCTCTGATCCCCCTTTTTAAAGTTGGGAATAACCACCCCAGATTGCCATTGCTTCGGTGCTTGTCCAGAAACCCCAGGCCACCTGACACACTCGAGTCAGCCAGAGAACTCCATCTCGATTTAAGGCTTTTAACATCTCACGCCGGATTTCATAATCTCCTGCAGCTTTACCAGATTTCAGCGATTTAATTGCTGAACTAACTTCAGCTTCAGAGATACCTCTATGACTACTCTCCGCCCTCAGATGCACCTCGTGTGCTTCAGTAGGTGTTAGAGTGACTGGGTTCAATAGGTCTTTAAAGTATTCTCCCCATCTCTGGAGGATGTCTCCATCGTTGGTTAGAAGGTGGTAAATCGAGAGAGAGAGGTGGCGATTCTTGCATTCTCTCGAAACCAAATGCTAGTAGCATTTTCCTACTTCGATTCGACAACGTAGCTATATGAACTCAGATTTTGGAATTCGGTTTTTGCCTTTTGCGAGTGTCGTCTTTTACGAGTGGCTGAGGTGGCGAATCTTGTATTACCTCGTAACCAGGTGCCAGAATCTTTTTCTTCGTTCCATTCGACAAAGTAGCTGTATGAATTCGGTTTTTGCCTTTTGCGAGTGTCGTGTTTTAGGAGTGGCTGAGGTGGCGATTCTTGCATTCTCTCGAAAACAAGTGCTAGTAGCATTTTCCTCCTTCGATTCGACAACGTATATGTTTGAACTCGGATTTTGCCTTTTGCGAGGCTTCGCTATTGAGGGTAGCTGACGGGACGATTTTTGCATTACCTCGTAACCAGGTGCCACAAAACTTTTTCTTTTTACGATTCAACTACGTAGCTGCGTGAACTCAGTTTTTCCCTATCGCGAAGCTTGGCTATTAAGGGTGGCTGAGTTGGCGATTTTTTCATTCTCTCCGATCCTGTTGCCACAAGCTTTTTCTTCTTTCGATTCGACAACGTAGCCGTGCTAAATCGGATTTTCCCTTTTGCGAGGGTCATGCATTATTGGGTGGCTGAGGTGGCGATTCTTGCATTCTCTCGAAACCTGGTGCCTGCAGCATTTTCTTCCATCGATTCGACAACGTAGCAGTCCTAAATCATATTTGGCCTTTTGCGCGTGTCTTCTGTTACGAGTGGCTGAGGTGGCGATTTTTGCATTCTCTCGAAACCACGTGCCAACAGCGTCTTCCTTCTATTCGATTTCTTGGCGGATTTTGTTTTTATCGAGACTCATTCTTTGGATAGTGGCTGCTGCGGCGATATTTCCTTTGTTTCTGAACATGATGCCAGCAGCATTTTCTTCCTTCGAATCGATATCATGGCTGTTTGAACTCTGTTTTCGCCTTTTGGGAGTCTCGTTTATTATGAGTGGCTGAGGTGGTGATTTCTGCATTCTCTCGAAACGTGGTGCCAGCAGCATTTTCTTCATTCGTATCGATATTATGGCTGTTTGAACTCGGTTTTTGCGTTTTGTTCGTTACTGCTATTAAGGGTGGTTGCGGGGGAGATTTCTGCATTCGCACGAAATCAGGTGCCAACAGCGTCTTCCTTCCATTCGATATCTTTTTCATCATAACGTGGATTTTTCCTTTTTTCGAGACGCATTCTTGGGATTGTGGCTGCTGCAGCGATATTTCTTTCTTCCTCTAAACGTGGTGCCAGCAGCATCGATTTGACAACATAGTAGTACTAAATCGGATTTGGCCTTTGTGAGGGTCGTTCATGTTCGGGTTGATGAGGTGGCGATTTCTGCATTCCCTGTTTTTGCCTTTCGCGAGTCTTGACTATTACGTGTAGCTGTGGTGGCGATTTCCGCTTTTTCTATAAATGCGGTGCCAGCCGCATTTATTGCCTTTGATTTGGCATCATAACTGTATGAACCCGGATTTTTCCGTTTGCGAAACTCATCCTTGCTAGGTTGCCAATGGTGGTAATATATGTATTTTGTCTAAACTTGGTGATATTTGCTTTTCTTTATGTTGATTCGATATCGTTTTAGTATGTTCTCAGAATTGGCCATTTGTGAGGCTCGTCCATTTTTCGTTGGTGAAGTTGCGACTTTTGCATTTTGTCAACTTCTTTATTATTTCTTTGTGTGGAATAATTGATGTGAAGAATCCCGTATGCGAGCAATTTTTTTGCGATATGTCCCGTCGTTTTGTGGAGTTTTATTTTCATCCCTTCTCAGGTCTACCATATTCGATTTTTGCACTGTCTGTGTTAAGAGGATATGGTGGCCATAGTAATGGAGACCTTTGGATAATTACAATTTTTCTAAGTTACTGTTCCAGATTTTTATTTTCTCTAAAATATTTCCAATGACCAGAATTACCTGAGATTTCCCCATATCGTTACGTTTTTTGAGGATATTTCCAGTCGGTTCAGTGCATTGATTCTTGAGATCCGGGTGATTCGACATTGTGATTTCTTTAGGTGATTCGATATTGTCGCAATATGAACTCGGAATTGGCCATTTGCGAGGCTCGCCCATTAAAGGTGGCTGACGTGGAGATTTCCGCATTCTATCGATACGTGCTGTCAGGTGCCTTTTCATACGTTGATTCGATCTCGTAGCAATGTGAACTCGGATTTCCCGGTTTGCTCCTGTCGTCCATGTTTTTGTGGATAAGGTGGCGATTCCTGCATTTTCTCTAAACGTGGTTACAGATGCATTTTCAGTTCTGTTTACACTGCTCGTCCAGTAAGGGTTGCTGAGGTTAGGATTTTTGCATTCTTTCCAAACAAAGTGACAGCTGCATATTCTACCTTCGATTCGACGTCATTGCTGTTCGAACTCGTATTTGTCCAATTTCGAGAATCATCCATGATGTGACGGTGTCTAGATGCAGTCAGATTATGCTCGAACTCGGAACTTGGCCGTTTGCGATTCTCGTGAATGATAGGATGGTTGAATGTGGCAATTCCTGCTTTTTCTTCCTTCGATTCGACGTCATTGTTCTATGTATGTGCTTGCATTTTCCGAGACTCGTCCAATTATTCGATTTGGCGTTATCTGTGTTTAGGAGGAGCATGGAGACAGCTGCATTTTCTTTCTTCGACTCGACATCATAGCCACATGAACTCCCTTTCAGCCGTTTACGAGATGCATCCACGACAGGATGGCCGAAGTGGCGATTTATGCTTTGTGTCGAAACATGGTAACAGCTGCTTTTACGTACGTTGATTCGAAGTCGTAGCTACATGAACTTCGATTTGGCCTTTTGTGAGACTGACATGAAAAAGTGTCAAAGGGGGCTATTTCTGCCTTTCATCAAAATTTTGCCTCTACTTCAGCAAGTCATTATATTATAGTACTTATCAAGTTGACATTTTCAGAAATAATACAATGAAACTATATATTCAATACATTGTGAGACTATGCATGGTAATTCAACATATATTTTATGGCAACTGCTGAGTCACTATTCTATCCATTCTTGAGAATTTTCAAAGCTTGTGTAAAATCTAAATCAAATCTCTCCTAAATCATTTACATGTTACAAAATGGGTAGGGATGCTAACTCTTTTCTTGGACATTTATAATCATAATTTCATAAAGTCATGTCACAAAGACACAGTTAAAATCAAAATGGGGAATACAAAATGCTACAGACACCATTCACTTTCAGGTGGAACTTCTCACAATTTCACAGCTCTCAACCACAGAGCCAATTAAATAAGCTGCATGAAAGTCAGAGACACAACAAATGTACATTTATTTCAACTGACCATCATAATAGTGAGATATATCTGAGGCTGAATAATGGATGAGAAGCGATCACAAGGCGAATCAAGTTCGATAAACGATCCCACCGTACGAATGCTCGAGCCTCTCCTGCGGCTCGAGGAAGGCCAGCCAGTCCGATGCGTGCGTCGGGAGCAGGCCCATCGATTGGCACTTGTACAGGCCCAGCCCCACACAAGCGAGGTTTCCCAGGATGTAGACAAGTTTCTGGAGGAGGGACTGGCTGCCCTCAATCATGCGGAATGTGGCCTGCGTGGTCATGAGGGCTTTCACGGGGCGGATGAGCATCATGCCCACCATCATTATGGGGAAGATGGAGATGGAGTTCCCGGCCATGTAGAGGATGAACGCGTTCATCGGTAGCTGCTTCAGCGGTCCCAGGGCCAGATCCCAAGAGCGCTTCACGATCAGGTGATGGTCTCCTTGATGCTGAGCTTCCACTGGGACTGTCAAATAAAGAAAATTTTGCCATTTGTAAATGGAAGCAGAGCAGATCAATATTCTTTCATTCACACACCTTTCAAATGAAAGCAAACTTTAAAAATTCTCTCTAGACCAATGCAGACATTTCTGGTTACAGCAATACTGCATTTCAGGCTATTTACTACTTCCATGTCTTTTTCACTTGATATCAAATGACAGCCATTACTCCTCACATGCAGAGCTTCAAAGGAGAAGAAACTACAAGATATATTTTCAAGACGAAGTTATTGCCAAAGGTCCATTCAGAAACCTGTAATCTTTTACATGAACTTGGATATTCTCTTAAGAGAGCACAAAAAGCTAGGTAATGGGGCCTGCCCAATTTTTTTAGAGGTTTTCAGCTGATACCTCATATTGGCACTTTATGAATTATCTCAATAGCGGTAAGGCAAAACATCCAAAAGCTTAATGTTTTCCACTACGCCTTGGGATTAAAAATTATTTTGCGACCTATTTTAACCAACAACGAAAATTATTGATGACTTCACTTATTGGCTTCACGATAGAGGAATATTCCAGAAATTCGAACCTTGGATTGGGGTAGTGCTGAAACCCGGAGGAGACGCGAGTTCTGGTGGCTTTCTGCTCGAAAAGTCCATGGTCCACTTGAACTTTTTTGCCACGCGGCGATCAGCTGTGTTGACCGACATTTCACCTCGGTAGAGATACACTAGGCTTGCTCCGAGTGCAACCGACGGGATGAATGACCTGGTCAAGGGATGAAATTCAACGTTATAAACGAAACATATTCAGACTATGCTAACCCCATTAGCCAGTCCTTATTGAATGGGCCCCACGCGAGCATTTTCATCGAAAAAGCGGAACCAGAGGCGCGCCGCCATGTTAGTGCAGTAGAGGTGTGCACGGAGGAAATACAGGGGTTGGTGACTCGGCCCGCGGAGACACCATTGCCCTAACATTGCAACATCGGATGTCGTAGTTCTGCGGATCAGCCCCGTTGTTGTACAACTCTAATTGCATGTTTCGATGGACTCCTCCATGCAAACCGCGTGGGCGTCGTCGTCTTGCATTGTGAGGTGCATTTGCACTTGCACAATTGCGTCTGTTTCCGCCCCTCACACCTGTCGCTTTGGAGTTGGTATTTACATGAGATTGTAGTCTTAAAGCAAGAAATTGTGATTTCTTTGGGGAAGGTAACGTGCTGTGTTGTTGAGTGAAGCTTGGTTCATATCTTTTTATTATTATTATACCCCTAGGGCTAGATTTAAGATGGGGACTGGTCCGTTTAGGTGTTATATAAGCCTTTCCACTTCGAGGTTATGTCTTGCGTGGAGAACCCGAGGTATAGCATCTGCTAAAATTGCACTTGGCTGATGAAGTTCTTGGGTCTAAATTGCAGGTTTTGGTGCTGCCATGAATTGATCTGAGTGTAGGTCCACCCGACCCTGAGCCTAAAACAGGCCAGATCCAAGGAGAAGGTTATCAAGAATTACCAACATGAGTGTGTGAATGCAATGAAAAAGAATGCGCTCATCTACAAATCAAGTAGCCAAGTCAGGAAGTGCCACTAGGCCTAAAGGCAATTCTGCTGAGGGAAAACCAGCTGGTGTCAGTCATAAATCCACACCAATGGCATCAACCAGAGGCAAAGGAGGCCAAGCACCAGGCACAAAAGTCCCAGATTCAAGACCAGGAACAAAAGAACCCAGTATCCAAACCGCTCGGAGCAGAGGTCTGCGTCTCGGAGACGATGACCGCACCCTCCCCGACTGCGGTTTTGGAATCCGCAATCCCAAGACCCCTGTGGTCGAGGAGAAGATCACCCCTTCGAAAGGCCACGTCCTGGGGACATCTCGTCCGACGGCCGACAGAAAGTTCGTGAGCGACCTGAAGCACCTGAGCACCCTTCTGGACGAACGAGAACAGTCCCACCCCCGTCCGAGTTCGGTCCCGAGGCCTCCCCTAGCTGGAGATGATCCCGGGGCAATACCCGACTTGGGATTTGGGCTCAGGAAGACGTTTGCTGATCACAAGTGAGAATTTCATCCTGGTAATAGTCATGGCAGGTTTAGATTGAATGATACAATTTAAATTTCTTCTTAGGGAATAATAGCAGAGGCTTACATGGTAGTGCAGATGCTGGAAGAAAGCAGATAAGTTAGGAATTCAATAATATAGGTGGTGTTAGGTAGAAATGCTTGTCTAGCCTTTGATGCCTCATACAATAGAAAGAGTGCATCATTCTCCATAATAGGTATTATGCATTTTAATGTATATGTGAACAATATTGAGACAGTGTCACCATAATCGTTCCATAATGAGTGGCTGTTTTAAAGATATTTGTAACATAGATGTTTTAAAGGTATTTCCTTGAATGTTAATCATGTATAACATGGTTGTTATATACTGTTGCGTATTACAGGCCTGGATCATCAAAGCCATCAGTACTGGAGAAGATCGAGAAGCCCACATCGTATCCAGGACGTGTTGGGGAACGGGACGAAAGTGTCCCCGATTTGGGGTTTGGTCTCAGGGAAGTTGGCCAAGATCCGACTTCTCAGAATGTAGACCTGGAGCTCCTAAGGTATGGTAATATAATGATTTTAGTAATATTTTGTAAAGATCTGGAAATCTTGAAGTTCTCAAGAGACCCTGTCACACATTACATTTATATGTATTTATTGATAGTTTTTCATTACTTATTCTCATTTTCTTGAGCAGTATGCAACCAGGTGTGCATGGTTGCTGTTAGGCCTAGCCCTAGGCGAATATTATGACCTTATTTTCTATTGAATATGCCATTCACCCATTGCTTTGCTAAGTCTGTGGTGGCATATCATTCATTTTAATCTGAATACATGTTGCTCAACCATTGTTGTGTTATGATACCAATAGAATTGCACTTCTTGATTCCCAAATTTTTCCAGGCCTATTTAGTTAGAAAACACAACTGTTACTTCTTTTATCTTTACAGGTGCATGCAGGAGGTGCATGAGCACCTCAAGACCCTCACAATTGATGTATTGAGTGATGATTCTGTGGATTCTGGCTCCTGGAATGGGTGAGTTAACTGATTCATTGACATCAGAAGGTTAGAGAGTTGCAGATGTTGACTCCTGTCACCTTTCCATGCTTGAAGTTGTGTGATTGAATATTTTGAAACTGATAATGGTTCTCCAAGGCAATGACATCCTTCATCTGGTCTCTTGCTATTGTCTTGAATATCTTTTCTTTCAAACTCACTTCAAATATATCATGGTGATATATAGTAAGTTTCCAAGTCTAGGTACGATGAAGGTGGAACTGCAGCTATTGATTTGAAGTGGCATACACTTGCATGGTATTATAAGATGCCGGTTCGGATTCTATCATTAGGATTGACAGATGCCTGAATGCTGAGACATTGGAGGCCTTGAGCGATGTCCAACCATCAGAGGATTTTGAGAACAAAATGGAAGTGGTGAAACTTGGACGGGTCCTTGAAACAGAGCTCCAGAAACGAAAGGTGCCACTGGTAGCATTTCAGGTTGCATAGAAACTTATTGCATGACTGTTCTTTCTTCTCTTTTGTCCTTTTTGTCAGCTTCTGTTTTCTTTTGTTTTTTTTGCACCTCTTTCTTCCTGAATCCTGGTTGACATAACATCCATCCTTCATTGATTGCATGGGGAAATCAAAGGACCAAGTGAACCAGCATCATTTTTGTGCGGTGTACATATATTTTCAGGAAATCTTTCTTTATGGGCTGGAACGCTAAAACTAATTAAAGAACATCTCCCTTTTTTCCCCAGTTATTTTTCAAAAATAATTTGTTTTCATAGCATGACTCAACTCCAACAGTCACCAGTCCAGAATTTTTTCACACAAAAGTCTTGTACTAAATTTCATAGTTCACTCTTATTGATACATGTATTAATTCAACTTTTCTTCCAAAAATTTTTTAGCATTTCCAGTCAGAGGTGGGGCGATTGGCAGCTGAGCTGAGCCGAATGGAGAGTGAGCTGACCCAGAGCCAGTCAGTGATTGATCGTCAGCGTTCCCTCATGCAGAAGGCTGTCCGTTCCATCTCCCAGGCTGGGAAGGCACTGAAGGCACTGGACCGGGATGAGAGAGCTGCTCGTAATGCCATCGATGACCTTCGTCATGTGCGTCCATTCAAGTATCCCTGTTGCACAGATTTTTACATTTTACCCTAAAATTTATTTTTAGGGAAAACTATTGAGAAACTGGAAAAAAGGAAAATTACCAAAATCCATGACTTAAATAAGAGATTATATTGTGAATAACCAGAATTCCAGTTATGTGGTTGTGTGTGACTCATGCATTTCATATTATAATGAAAAGATTGCTCTGGACTGCTTGTAGTGGTTAGGGACTTAGGGGAGCGGCACCAGTTTGTGAACAGGGAGCCAGTTAGCGAACGAGGGTCATGAAATGCGATTTGGCCTTTTGTTACTGTTGGATTGTTCATTATTGCATGAGACCTGTGGTTGTCAAGTGTGTGAAATTAATAGCTTTTGTATTTTGTAATTATTTTCTAATTTACTTTCTAAATTTAATTTTAGATGGGTTTCTCATGGGCCAATATGAGGACCATTTTTCTCATCAATATGGACAATGTTCTCCTTTTCATTGATACTATGAAACCCATGTAATATTAGCAAAAAGTATTTTTTTAAATTTATCATCACTACTAGCTGCCTTAAAATGCATCAGCCTGTATATTTGTATTATATTCTATATTCCATCGTCAATACCAGTGTCTTCATCCTGAAATGGAGGTTTGAAACTTTTTACATATTTTTGCATGATTAATTTTCACTATTTTTACATTTCATTGCAAGAATTCACTGCAACTGTTGAAGTCTCAGATGGTGAGATATTTTGTTTGCAACTTAGGAATTCCTAAATAATTTATTGTTTCAGTTTTGTAGGGTTTCTTCATAAATTTTCCATATCTATGTGTGTAGAGGATAGAAGACCTGGAGGATGAAAAACAGGGGCTCCAAGCAGCCTTGCAAGAAATGCATCTCTCCTTGGACAAGGCCATGAAGTCCAAAGAGGAAGATGCCTCTGCCATGCAACGCAACATGGCAGGCCTGCAGGCAGAGGCAACACACCATGGTGAGGCGGCCCGCAGTGCTGAGGCCACAGTGGAGAAGCTGCGCCAACAGTTACACGATGCCGATGGGAAGCTCCAAGCGGCCATCGACCAGGCTGGTCGCAGTGAGGCTCGTGCTACAAAGCTCCAGCGGGACAAGGTGCGCTAATGCATTCTTTTTTATGCTTATTTGAATCACTGAAATATTCCCTGTCCTCCAAAATGCATCACTTATTTGCCTAAGTGTACATTTAATGTAATTCTCATTCATACTCAATTTTAAAATCCTCACCAATAGTGCATGACATGAATCACAACTTCTTGTGTCAGTCCTTTTTGAAAAGTTAGTCCTGTCTATGTATTCATGTTTTTATTCAGTCTATGAGAAATTCATTTTAGATTCATATTTCTAGCATCTGCTTCTTTTTGTGAAAGTAACTGATTCAAAAGAGATGGTCAAATGCAGCTATTAGAGATTTCATTTAAATTTGAATTACCTGGCTGGAATATGAAAAGCCTGGATTAAATCATGAATCTCGTGATGGAGTAATTTTGAGGCCTAATTGCACAATCTAACCAAATCCTTAAAAAAAAAAATCAAACCAATTGAAATAGAGTGAAAGCCTGTGATATTATGAATCAAATTAGATCCAAACTTTTTAAATGTTTAAGGTGAAGTCAACTCCAAGAGTCACAAAGCCAACTCCCTCCTAATGATAGAGATCTCAAGTCAAATTAAGGTTTCCTCATATTCAACTTGGAATCAATCAATCTCTTTCCTTGTTGATGAATCTTGAATTGAGTTCCAGATTGAATCTGAAAATTTTGCACAATTCTGTCTTGATTTGGATTAGGTATTTTTGCCATTTATACATTTGCATCCATTGAAAGTAATGAACAGTAAGCAGCTAGAAAAGCAATCATTCTGAAAAAGGGTGAGTCATTTTCACAAAAATGTTTGCTTGCCCCAGCCTTCCTTATGCTTTAGTTACATTAGAACTGAGGGTTATGCATGTATTCTACTGTTTCATGAATGGGAAAGAAGATTTCATGGTATAGGAAGCCCTAGTGGGTCAACTATCCCTGAATGCAATGTTTGATTGTGTCAGTCATGCCCACGTTCCCTGATTGATGAAAGTTTTGGCTTTGAGCAGCTCATCAAGTTTAAATAGCCAAAGAACTTTGCCCAATGTGCATTCTTTCTGTATGTGGTTGCACCTTTATTGGAATGATTGCAGCTGCATGTTTTAGCATCTTTCTCCCATGCGATGTTTTTGGTATGACAGTGCTTGTTGCATGTGTTTGTATTTTGCATATTCTCAGCAATTGAGAAGCATGGAGTCTGCATGCATTGCAGTTCCCCCCCCCCCCCATTTTAACTGTGATTTTTTGATGAATAAGCTTTCTTTTACTCTTGTGCCAAATGCATTCCTTGCAGTATTGCCAGTGATCTTGTTTTTGCCACATTTTTTCTTTTGGTGTGTTCTTGCACATTTCTCTTTCAAGGATGAGCACATTGTGACAATCCTTGCATGCTGAAGAATGGATATGCATCCATTGCCATTATTGCATTCCTAGCTTTATTCCATTTTTCTATTTGTCTCTGTTGGCTTATTTCGTGCATCTTATGTTTCTTTTCTTTCCAGAATTTTTTCCCTATGTTTTGCATTGAAATTTCATTTGCTTACTTCTCCCCAGTGAGCATTTTTTGCATCTTCTATGCACCTTATAACAAAACTAGTCAATGATGGTGGTTTACTTCTCTAATAAAGCTGATGGGGACAAAAGCCCCTTGTTTCATTTGGCATAGGGGACTTCAATCAGCTGATTTTGATGGTTATGAATTGGACTGCAAGGAAGTCACAGTTATTTACTGTAAAATTGATGTAGTTTTGGGGGTCAGGATTCTTCTGCATGCTGTTTAATTTTAAGGGCATTACCAGTCTTATTTCCTCCAGGATGGAAGCTGTTTTTGGAAATGATTGAGAAAGCTTATATCTACCTTCTTCAGCAGATTCAGTCAAGTTCATTGTTAGCTGAAAACATCCATAATATGCCTTGTTCTTTGGGAATCACAAAGTGAGAATGGTCTTTGGGTAGGAAACATTGGTGTAAGTCTCAAGTCCAAGTTCCACAAAAGACAAAAATTTCAACATTAGTGGAATTGCTCTGGTATCTGAAAAAATAAGTTGAATTGCTCTGTTTTTAGGTAATTTTTGTTGGTGCGATACTGGAGAGTATCATGTTTTCAATAACTCTTGTCGCATATCTGGATGCAAATAAGTACGATTCTCAATAATGAAACAAACTGTCATTTAGATATCATCATGTTAGTCTCTAACCACATGATATAAACATATGGTTTCCCTTGAAACTTTTCATGCTGAAACTTGGGTAATGTTCTGGAAGAGCCATGCATATCTAGAGGGAAGGTGTTCCATAAGTTTGTCTGACATTTCAAAATTTAGAAAACTAGCAAACTGCTTGAATTTCCATGACATGCTGCAGTGAGGCATGTCTAATAAACCTGAAGATGTTGATGCCTCTTTCCAGTGAAAAAATGCAATGAACATTGTGCATTGGGCATTGCAAGTGGGTATGTCAAGATTATGGTTGTGAATGACACTGAATGCGTAAAAACTCATTTCCCATTTGCAATTGGTTCAGTTTGACTCCAGGATCAAATGGTCCACCAGGGCTGCTTCATATGTGAAGACCTTGCACTGTTCAAAAATGGTTTTCCATGAGTTTGCAATAAGGGATAATTTTGAGAACTTCAGAACAGAGTAATTAAGATCTATAGGACCCAACAGCCCAACTTGCACTGTTCTTGACCAGTGAAGTTTGGACACCCATTTGGGCTATCTGCCCTGTAGGAATCCATGTGGCCAATGGACAATTCCATGAGGATGGAGTTAACCAACTGGTTAAGGGGTTTCACCCCATGACATAAAACCATTACCAGGTGGCATTGGAGGAGGCATTGGTGGCCTGGGAAGGAAAGTGGCGAGAGAGAGAGGCAGAGTGGGAGAGGGAGCGGAGGCGGACCGAGCAACACTACGAGGACCGGGTGGAGGCCATCCTCCAGCGCAAGCTCCAAGAGGCTACAGCAGAGGTGCTTCGTTTCCAGGATCGCTTTCGTACTGGCTACGAGCAACGCCTCACCCAGGAAAAGGCCCAGTGGGATGCCCGATACCAGATGCTGACTCACAAGTTAGAACTCCTGTGGTTAACCCTTATTATCCCAATGACTTAAAATAGCAATTATTTCTTTGAAATCACCCATATTATGAGGAGACATGTGTAAATTTGTCATTTGTGACCTCAGGGTAATATACTGCCCTGTGAGTGTCCATGAAAAAAAAAAAGTGCATGAAAAAAAATGAAGAGAAATGATCAATGTGTTTCCCCATTTAAAAAAAAGTTTATAAAAATATAATTTTTCCCTTTCAAAAAAATTATTTCAGTCTATATCGGGTTAAATTTTTTTTTCATAACTGGATTTGCTGAATAAGCCAAAGGTACATTTTTTCAGAGTTTAGCAAACTACAAGTATATCTGCATTCTCAGTTTCATACCAAGTCTATTTACCACTTTATTGCCTTCTTTCCAGGCTCACATGAATTTGTGTTCATCATTTCCACCTCTCTTTTCAGACACCAGAAAGAGGTGGAGAGTTTGACACATCAACTGGCAGAGAGTGAGACAAGGGAGGAGCAGTTGCGAGAGGAGGTGGGACGACTGAAAGAGGTTGCCGACAAGGTGTCATCTCTACAGAGCCTTGCAACCTCCTTCCGAGAGCAGTGGGAGGCCGTCGTCCGGTCCCCACAGCTCCCCGAAAATGATAACAGTGATGCATCTCGGTGCTCCACTGTACGTTCCTTTCTCTGAGTTTCACTCATTAGGTTTTCCTGACTCTCCATTCATGCACAGAGAGACTGCACTCTTCATTGATTTTCTCAAAATGCAGAAGAGCCTGGCCGAAGGAGGCACTGAATCTGGGTCCAAGTGCTGCCAACACAGTCAGTCCTGCATGGGCTCCACGACGGCAACATCGACTGCTAGACCCTCTGTCTCCACACATTCCCTCACATCCAGTCCCCTTCATGAATTGAGGTCTGAAGGCTTACACATCCCTTCGTAAAAGTCTTGGTATTTAATTTTTATTGCTAGTATGTCAAATAAAATGCTTTAAGGAGGTACTTGTGCCATAAAATGTTCAAGTGTGACTTTAGCAGAGTGAAAAAGGGTCTTGAACATTCTGAAGCATACCACCTAATGCACATTCTTACAAAATTCAAAATGAATTTAAATGAATTATCAGTAGGTCATTTTGGAGTCTACTGACCTCTGTAGTCCCTGTTATTATTCTCAAAATCTACTCCAAATGATTCTCTATTTTTGCCTCTAATCTGGTTTGAGGAACTTCATTGATAAATTTGCATGATGTTTTTCATATAGTTCCTTTCAATATTTTCCTTGAAATTCAGCTGCACACAACCATTCTGTCTTCATTGCAGTGTGACAGACTCGAGCTTTGTTCATGCGCTACAGTCAGCTACAGGAGCAAAAGGGGGTGACTTGTCATGGGTGACTGGAGCAAAGGGAAGTGACCTGTCATGGGTGACAGGAGCAAAGGGAAGCAACCTGTCATGGCTAACAGGAATGAAAGAGGGCAACTCATCATTTCTTAATCTCCATTCTGAGAGCGTCTCTAACACTCGGGTAACCCACTTGTAATGGCTTACACCTGTTTCACTTATCCATTTGTCTTTTTTTTTTAATAATAGAACAAATTCACCAAAATGGAAATTATTGCTATACGTATGATTCTAATCTATTTTCGGATTTTATTCTCCTCCAGTTGTCAAATGTGCTTCCAGATAGAAATCAAGCAGGATTCCACAACTCCAAGCAGAATTCACCTTGAAATTCCTGGCGATAATGGTACAAAGAGAGAACGATCTCATAGCCTCAGGTGTCTTTATCCCATGGTATTCTAGTCATGTTTTTGCCTTTTTTTATATTTAAATCTGATGAATGAACTTTTTGATTTTCCAAGGGGTATGAATTCATTGAGGCAACAGGAATAAACTGTTAGTGGAAAACCAATTACCTTAATTGCAAATGGAATGCAGTAATTTTACTGTGATAATTAAACAGCTTGAGGTTAGGTTACTCTGCCATCTGCAAATTCCTGGCATTCTAATAATCAATTATGTTTGTTGCTAAATGCAGGAACAACTGAATTTACAGATGAGCCAGCTACAATTTCTATGCACCTTTGACCACATTTCATATTCTGAAGCAATATGTTTTGAACTGTTGTAATTTGAACTTTCCATGATGCTGGACACATTATTTACAATTATAGCAAAAGAATGCCATATATGAAAATTAATCTTCCTCTCCCTTATAAAAGTATAGCTTAATATTAAAACTCCTTTATAAACAAAACAAAATGGCTCCATTTTGCTCTCGAAATGGTTATTATTCACGATAGTCACCACAAACGGGTCAATCACATCTCGCATTGCATCGCGAGAATGTCGCGATGCACTGCCGGCAAACTATTGGGTATTTTCATTGAGTCGCACTTCCGTGCATGCGTTTCGTGGATGGCAATGGGGGTGGAGAGGGAAGGTTTCACCTCGTTACTGCATGGATCCACTAGACATATACACCCTGGGATAAATTTACATTGGAATGATAGTCACAATGCTGCAAACCGTGGAATCTAGACATGATTGCCATGCTTATTACAAAGCTTATATACAAAGCCGCTCCTGTAAGGGCAGTCTTGAAATGAACATGCTTCATTTCAAGCTGTTCCCTCAGTAGTGTGGCTGTATCATTATATTGGCATATATTTTACATGCCTTTATAATTATTATGTTAATGATATAATGCTCCTATTTATATTTTATGACAAGATTTCATGAACCAATATACAAATGTAGTTTTGCATGGAGCACAATGTTATTTACAAAGTCTACAAATACTTTTGTACTTGGATGCCAAAATTTAGCAACTTTGCCAAGCATTGCATACCAGGTAGTTGCATGCAGAAAAAAGTTTCTTTTTTCCACTGGAAAATCTCCAGCAAACAGATGGAAGTGAAGTATAAAAATTGCTCAAATAAAAAAGGGGTTCTTCAACGAAAAGAAAGGACAAAAAAATGGAGGGAAACTTGAAAAAAATCGTTGAAAAGGTTTTCTTAGTGGGAGAGGAGATTGGAACATTTCCGAGATCTGTAGATCTTGAAGGATGAATCTGGCCGAGTTTCAGGTGGATTTTGGGGAAACTGGGTGAATGGTGAAGAATTCATATTGGCAGGATTCAGGGTCTAGTCGTAGACAGCGAATGGATAGATGGACAATGCGATTGGGTTTAGGGTGGATGGGATTTAGGGCGGATGCATTGGTGGACGTATCCCTTAGGCAGGAGTAGGCGGAGTGGATTCTGAGGAGGCGGATGTATTGGTCGACATCTCCGTGTTGACGCTGGCCCCGTCCGACCCCTTGCCGTCCGTGTCGCAGAAGAGGCACGGGCACTTCTTCCTCAACGCTGCGCGGTACCTCGGGTGGCTGCAACAAAAGGTTTCAATTCCGTTTTTTTTTTTATCAATTCCAGAGGGGAAGAAAAGTCATTTCGAATGAGAATTAGGTCGAATCGGGTCATTCAAGGCCAGTGAGGCGGTCATGTCGACATTCAACTCGTTTTCTTTCATTCTGACTTTTTTTTTCATTTCTTTGAGGCTCTTTTTTTTTTAAGTACTCTAAGCAAATATATATAGCTCCTTATCAAAAAGGATTGTACTCAATTCTCGCTTTGCTGATTGTAAGGTGGATGACCCCAGGATCTTTATCGATTCACCTGTGACCTAGTCGTCACTGGCTTTGCTTCAATTCCGATCGAATGTTTCAACGATTCAGATTGAAAATCGAGTCGATCCGTGGTTGCACACATCAGTTCTGTGACTCCAAAGAGGTTCCAAGTTCTCGCATCAAACACTGAATTGATGGAATGAGCTCAATATGAAGCATGTATGTAAAACGCATGCATGCCTGATTTCTAATTTCTAATAGCTGTTGCAATGTAATTAAATGCCACGTTTAAAAATCGATGACCGCAAATCGGTCACATCAGTTCAGACTTCCCAGGAATTAATGGGGCGTAACGCAACGTCACGCAACGAGGTCACACCTGATGCCATAGACGATCGGGTTGTACGCCCCGGACGTCTTCGCGAAGAGCGAGCCCCAGATCGTGTAGAGCGGCGTGATCCTCGCCTTGTTGAAAATCCCGGTGTAATTGATGACCAGGTAGGGCGTCCAGGCGGCGAACCACAGCGTGATCGTCATCAGGGCGATCTGGATGTTCAAGGTTACGTATAAAGGCTAATTTCATTTCGACTTTATCTCAAATTTCATTTCGACTTCATCTCAAATTTCATTGATTTTTGGTTTTTCGTTGGTTAATTCCATTTGCTCAATGGCTTTTTTTGTGTGTCGGTGACAAGCAACTGTCTTAGCTTAAGGTATTAATATTTAGCTCTCGGATTATCTAAAGTAGCCAATCGTTAGCTTAATCGGTTAATTAAGGTGGACCTTGGCGAGTCGGATCTCGGCGTGGGCGTCCTTGCCGTCGCTGCGGAGGCTCTCCACGTTCATCCGCTTCGCCTGATCCCGCATCTGCTCCTCGTGGTCCGCCACCGTCTGTCGATCGAATGCGATCATTGGGGAGACTCTAAAGGAAACGGTTCATCTGGGAGAAGAGCCGGGATGGTTACGCGGGTGTTGAGACGATTGATAGGTAGGGTGAGAATTAGAATAATACTGTGACGATATCTTTAATGTATTATTCATATGAAAAATTCTCCTTTACACCAATTCCATTGACGTGTGCTTACGATAATTGCTTACTCTCACTGCTTAAATTATCATCTGCCCTTGTTTTATGTTTATCGTCTCTCCGCACGACCGCCGAGAAAGCTCCCTTTTCGATCCAGGCAGACGACTCTCCCCCCTCGACCAGCGACCCGATCGGTCGACCGAGGGAGCGTCGTCCCCTCGACCGGCGACCCGATCGGCTCCGACACGAAAAATCCTCCTCACGCGGACGATGTGGAAGTAGCTGTAGAGAATGATGAGGAGCGGCGTGAAGAAGACGAAGCTGCTGTAGACGAGGATGTAGGACTTGTCCTTCCAGTCGTCGCTCAGGCAGTCGATGGAGCAGGACGTCATGTTCCCCTCCGGGACGTATCTGTGCGGTTTTAATTATTAACGAAATTACTCGTGTGGGTCAAATTTGCGGACGTCACGTCTTTGACACCTCGAGGCGATTTTTTTTTTCTCGGGGAGGAGACGTTCGGAGACAGATTAAAAATGAAATATTAAATGTTGATTTTCTTTGCTTCGTTTAAGCAAAATTGAACAATGTTGCTGATGGATGCATCTCGTGAATGAATTTCGGCAGCCGTGAAAAGCTTAACGATGAAATTCGGCAGAACAGATCCTGAAATCTTGCTTCCGTGACTCTATTTAAAGTTCGCTCTGGTCGAGCAGAAGCAAGCGGTTAACTTAGTTCCTTTTTGCCAAGGATTGTTATTCCAACGGCCGGCGACGCGTTCGCCTGCCTCTCAATCTCTTCTTGCTCGCGACTCTATGTAGAGCGAAATCCATTCCCCGAAACACTGGAACAAGTCACTCCATCATTCTCCCATCATTCGTTCCGTCATTCCGACATACCGGTTCCAGCCGAAGAGGGGTAGGAGGGTCCAGACGATGGCGACGGTCCAGATGGTGGTGACCATGGCGATGGCCCTCTTGTAGGTCAAGGGCTTGGCGGCCATGCCCTTCACGATCACCCGGTAGCGGTCGTAGGCGATCATGGCCATCGTCCAGATGGAGCCGTTCCCGAACAGGGAGCCGGTGATCCCGTAGAGGTCGCATCCCAGGGGGCCTACCTCGCGGTCGGCGCGATCGTTACCGAGATAATTACCGAGGGAAATATCACGACCGTGGTAGTCATGAAGAATTAGTTGATAGAACTTAGATCGAACGTGAAACGGAATGGAGCTGGAAAAGGCTTCATTTTTTCATCATTCGTGAGGAATTTCTCATGCGCTGGGCGATGATGCGATTTCCACGTTACAGCTCGTACCAGTAGCGATAGGAAATTAATGGTAGGACTTTTTAAAACTATATTTTACCACATTTTATCAGATACCAGGAGCAACAGCGCATTCGCTTGACTTCCAACCACTCTTTCAATATTTATTTTATCCTAATCCTGTTACATTTTATTACTTCATTATTTGTATTTATTTTTATGTATTTATTTAATCATGGAGTTTTTTGCATGCAATTAATTGGCAATGCCAAAACACACCCATGATCCAGGTATGATAGTAGCAGTTGATGACCATGACCGGGTACTGCGTGATCACCATGCACAGGTCCGAGAAGGCCAGGTTCACGACCAGCACGTTGGACGGCGTCTTCAGCGCCCGGGTGGTCGTGAACACGTGGAGCACCGTCAGGTTCCCGATCAAGGCCAGAACGCCCAGGATCCCGATCGTGAAGCCCAGGATCCCGTGCCAGAGCGGGTTCAGAGGCGGGAACTGGTACCTGCGCGAAAAATTTTACGTATTACAATGAAGCACTATTTTTAAATTATCAAATTACAAGACATTATGTTGATAAGTCACATTAAATTACAAGGCTTAATGTCGATGAGTCGATATATTACAATGCATCATGGTGATAATTCAAAATAAATGGTAATACATATCATGTGCATAAAATCAGTCGTAATAAGTCGATAAGTCGAACCTACCAGTGGTCGTTGACGAGATGGAGCATGTCGAGCGGCACGACATCCACGACGGTGGAGTTACCGAACTTCCCCATGGGGGCGGGGGGGAAGTTCGTGGTGAACCATGCCCCTACGCCGCGTTGGAGGTCAGGTCGGTATCCGTACGATCCCATCATCCCCTATGCGGATGACCTATGGTGGACGGCAGCGTCGCTTTTTGTGGTGAGCGGGGCTCTCCCTTCCCGTGGATCCCTGTGGCCTCGGCCTAGGAGCTCCGAGGTCTTGCTGTGATGGGAAGAACACGATGGATGGAAGGGAGACCATGGACAATCAAACAGGTCAAGTACGTTCAACATATTCAATTCGTAGAAGCTCGCTTTCACTTCCAACGGAAGGGTTTAAACGAATTCGGGTTTAAAAGGCTCCTCTGCATGAAGTCAGCATTGTTTGAAGGGGGTAAGAAACCCTTCTCACATCTCCGGATTTATTACTATTCGTAGTAATAGAGAGTGTCTTTAGAATGTATATTGAGATTATTATGCCTTATCTTCAAATGGCTTCAAATGACATTGCCTTGTAGGCCCGTGGCGCGATTTCTACAAGGCCACGCTACACTAGGCCGTAAGAACTCCAGTTAGCTTACAAGAAGCACATCCTGCATTTCACTGTCAGCTGGTGCACCCCTAGTCTGACTGAATTCGCTTTCTTTTAATTAGACCCTGCAGGTTTCCAAAATTGTAGTCCGACAGGAAAACAAATTTTCCACCGAAAATTGAGGTCTTGGGCCAGATATGTCCGATTTCTCGAATCAATTCCAAACTACTGCTTGCAAACATTCGCGCAGAACATTCGCAAGCACTGTCCCGCTGAGAACCAGCGACGCACGAGTCTTCCCCCCCAGACGTACCAGTGACTGAATCAGCTGATGTTACCTCGAGGCAAACCCCTACTAGCCCGCGCGGTTCACCCTCACGCCATCGGAGCGAATGGACGAGGCGAGAGACTCACGGAAGCGTCGTGGAGGACGAAGAGCGACTTGGCAACCCGTTTCGGGGGTCCCGCGCGTTTTAAACGCGCTCGAACGAAGCCCTACCGACTCATTAGGGAAATGTTTTCGTTTAACTGGATTTGCATTTATCATGATTAAGACGCAGGGGAAACGGTTGAAGGACGTCGAAGCGACGAAAAAATCCGTGCCTTCGATTCGTTCATGGAAACGTTTTTCTGCTGCCTTCTCGATGTCATGTCCTTGAAGGTCTCATCGTATGGATCCCAATATACGGGTCGGCCGTTTAAAAAAAAATTCTCGAAAAGGTTTCCGAGCGGAACGGATTCCGGGAAATCGCACACGACACCCAGCATTGGACCGAACGGAAGCTCCGAAGAGGGAGGAGTGCCCGGGGATCTTCGCAGGCGCACAGGGAATGCAATCGCAATTGCAAATTGCACGCCTCGGTCAATTGCAAAGGGTCTCCAGGGAACGATCGTGCACGGTATCCCTTGGATCCTCTAGGACGCCATTCACAAGGAACGTAAAGGGTACCTCTTATCACTTGCGTACCGCTCACGGCGATCTCCGTTTTTCAACCCTTTCACGAGTCCATTTCCTATGGCCGAAAAAGTGATAGCCTCGTAGGCGTCGAGCTTCAGGCTAAGGTAACTGAGGCTTAGGTCACAGCGGCGGATCGACAGGGTAAAACGTCCGGTACCCAATGTGGCTAAAGTGTAGCCGTGTTCTTATGGCCTTCGAGTCATCGAACTAGTGCGCGAAGGCAACCTCCCTTAGTCGTGAATTTTCCCCTCGAATTCATGGAAAACTGCTTTCCTGCAATCCGAATGTACTCCCCTGCTGGTGCCAATCGGCAATCGACATCTCGAGTCCTTTTCCGCGTATCTTTTTTTTTCCAGTCGAAATTTAGATTGGTTTGATCTGAAGACTTCCAAGGGACTGGTTTTATTCGCTGAAATAAAACATGCTTCTTCCATTCAGATTATTGGTTAGTTGTGCTGTGTTCCTAGGTGCTGAAGCTGTACTATTCGGTTGTCCCTACGTCATGGTTTCTAATCATCAAAAATCAAGTAGTTTATCTGTCTGTCTCTCTCTCTCTCTCTGGTGTTTTTAGATAGCAATATTGACAAGGATGGAAAATATTTGCTTACGCTGATGCGTAAACTCGACGGAAAGTGATGCTGGGTCTGTGAACAGTGAAAAAGCAGGCCGAGAGGAAAGCGAACGTGGGGAAGTATGCCGATGGCTATCTTTGCCTCTTGGCTTCTGTGGACCGGCTGTGGACTTTCGCACCGATAACAAGTTGTCGGTGCGAAAGTCTACAGTGCGTAGCGAAGGGTTGTCGACTTCATGCTTCGAAAATTGAGCCACGACTGAGATTCCAGAGGCAGGCATCACGCTGAGGTGCGATATGGCAAAAATGAGAGGTCCAGTGGATCTTCTTCAAGTGATTATCTTGACAGTGATAATAAATACTAGTTAGTAGCTCGTGCAAAAGCATGGAAGAATGAAAAGGCAATGAATGCAATCATTGCTAGCCTGGTGAGAAGACAGGGCACGTGAAAAACAGCCCTAATTTCTCGAAGGTCTGCCCCCTGCACTTCGTCAATCGTCATGGCAAAGAACGGGGAACAGACGCCGAGCGAAGACGAGGAAGACGACGAAGCCTACAACCGATCGTTCTAGGAAATGGTAGCCACGTAAAACGACGAAGGTTTCGTGTCTCAGTCGAACGCGAGTGTGGAATTCCACGCCAGATCTTTGAGCCCTCGACTTGGGCCACCCCCAGCATCAAGTCATCTCCGCATGAACGCCCCCCGGAGCAGCGCTCTTCGTGTCTGGCCGGGCTCGAGTCGTCCCGATCTCATTTTAGCATGCGTTGAGTAGACTCGAAACACTTCTCCCTCTTTTTCCGAGGGACCACAAGTGCTCAGACTCCTCGGGTCCATGAGGGGTTGAGGGAAGAAACCAGATGAAACAGCTTCATCAGATTACAGCGGTTGTAATCTCTTTACGAAACAATTATGTAAACTCTTTAGGGCGCTGTTCATATCGATTGCTGTTTCTTTAGAATTATTCATTGATTCGATCGGAGGCGAGGGGATTCCTTCAGTTTCGACCCAAATGGATGGATTCGGTGGGAGTGCTCGGGGCTCACCGAGCACGGTCGACTGTGTCAATTGTGCAACTGTGTCAATTGTGCAACTGTGTCAATTGTGCCATCGACGGTTCTTGTCCGATGCGTTCCGATGACTTGCAGGAACTGTTCGGTTTTTCCCAGGCGGTGGGCGTCGCCGTGGATGGAGATGGGGAATGAACTTGTTCAAGTGTGTTTTATTTGTATTATTATTTTGTATTATTATTTTAGAGGTGGGTCTCGGTATGATTAAATCAGGGTTTCGGAACGGGAACTTTTTCGTTCTGTTCCTAGCTATAGCCCAATGTGACTTGAGGCCGTTACCTTGTTGAACGGTTGAGTGGACGAAATTTCAGTCGCGTCTGTCCAAACCTGTTCATTCAGAGCTGCGGAGGATACCCCAAAGAAAAGCTTGCAAATGAGAGGTTTTCCCATAGAATTTTGTGGCATCTCGGCGTTTAAATCCGACTTACCTAAATAAATTGGTTGTTAAATCTCGACTCAGTGGCAACCATACAAAATAGATTTCCTAACGATTTGTAAGTATTTCTGTACACGAAAGGTTGACTGAAATGGCAAGAGTAGTGCAAAAGCAAAATGATCTCCCGCGTTAGGGACGCAAAAAACAGAAATGGGGTCGGAATAATAATTCTCGCATGGGAGTTTTGGTGTGTCACGGCTAGTATTGTAGTGTTTCGAGGTTGTATTGAGGATTTTCCATTTAATAACGGCCTCCCGCATGAAAAACTTCGGAAGAGGGCTACAGAGTCTGCTTCTCGAAAAAGAAGTAAAATTAAACTCAATATTGAACCCATTCCCGTCCAGGAATTTTCCGGCCTACCCGTCCAGGAATTGTGCTGCCATAGCCTAAAAGGGCGTAGGCTTGTGGGCCTCGCCCGTCTCGGTCAAAGGCTGGAAAGAAGAACATGGAACGATACGTATCAGTGCGCCTGTGGATGTGAATGAGTTAGTGCGGAGAGAACTAAATGGGAAACCCTTTATTATGTCTCCTTTTCGTTTCCCTCGCACTTGTTAGAATTAGACTGGATATCGGCCCATAAGCGTATCCATTACATGCAGTATAGGCTAGAGCTTAGCCCCGTGCATGTGAGTGTTTGGACCAAGGTATTATTTACATTGGTATTTTCCTCTAGGAAAGTTAAGTGCGATGGGTAGGGCTTCGACCTCGTTTATACTCACTCACTGCCGTTATGCCACGTTTGGTACTTTTCCAATAGCATGCTTAAGTCTCCTCACGAGGCAGGCACGGTACTGCCGCTGTCGAATGCGCAGGTTCGAGTGGCTCTCATTTTTCATAAGTGGGAAACCTTCCCAGTGAAGCCAAATTCATCTTCTGCTCTCTCTCAGAGCCTGGAACGTGGAACGATTTTCCCAGCACAAACCGGAATGGAACATGAGTGTGCATTTGTGGGAACTGTGAGATGGACTTTTAGCATCGAAGGCTTTTTCAGTACCACGCCCTAAATGAAAATCTTGCAGAGCTTTCTGCACCCGAAGGCTCATTTCGCTATCACTTCCTTTTAAACGATGGTCTTCTATCTGGCAAGAGAACTTTCTCGGCATTCAACGCCTGCTTCCCTCAACTTCATATCGAATTTGCACATTTTTATGTCAGTTCAGTAAAGGTGTCGCAGTTGATGGTTAGCCACGGAGCAAGGACCGGGGATTGTGTGTGGGTCTGATTATGTGTGGGTCTGGTTATGTGTGGGTCTGATCGCTCGAAAGGAACTCGATTCAAGATGGCTCTTTTCCTCGATGGTCCATTTCAATTCTGCCAACTTTCTTTCCCTAGCAATAATGTCCTGGCAAAATATCAGCAGCGATGTGGGGTGTCCCCCACGAGTGGCATCTTGTAGATGGGAGGCTTTCTTCCGAATCGAAGACTTACGGGCTTCGTGGTGTTTCTCTGCCGTTGGAGGAGTTGCAGTCGGAAATTCCAGTTGCGGCAGAAAAAAAATAGTTTGTGGATGTGACAGGGGGCCCCACATCCAGGTCGAGTGTCGACTGTTCGACCTGGAACGACCTCCAGTCGTGGGGCTGCCTGGAGAGGCGATTCTCCCAACATTCTCCTGAGATCTTCATCCAAATGTGGCATGGCGCCATCTGACAATGTTCCCAATGCGTCGGAGAGCCGAGTGGTAGAAATGCGGGAGTGAGAGGTGATGCTCTCTTCGATGCTGCAAGAGCATATTTGCATTTGGGAAAGGCCGTTCCCTCTGAAAGGCTGTTTGGGTACGGCTTCCATCAGTGTTCACGGATCTCCAGGGTTTTCGAAGGATTTCTAGGTGGAAGGTGAAGGAAGACGTGATGGGGTTTCTCGAACTGAACTGCAAATGGCGACTTTCGGAACACGGGACGCCCCCAAGCCTCGAACAAGGATAGTTTCCGCCTCCTCGTCTGAGTCTCGCGACCTCCGCACGGGTGGGCGTTGGAGGACCTGGGACCCCGGCAGGGCGTTGGAGGACCTGGGACCCCGGCAGGGCGTTGGAGGACCTGGGTCCCCGGCAGGGCGTGGAGAAACTCCCGCGCTTTCAGAGGTCTTTAAAGAGCGAGACTCGAGTTAGCCTCAGGATCGTCGCCGGGATGAGCCTCAGGCTCGTCCTCGATCCATTGGTATTGTCATGGAGGGAAGGGTGATCGATGGTTGACGGTGATCGATGATTGCGGTTGGATTCATGGCATATCGCTTATTTCCAGTGCGGTGACGAACTCGGCTCAATTGTCAGGCTAGACTAGGGGTGGGCAATTATTTTGGCCAAGGGGCCACTTCACGAGTTTTGATGAGCTTCGAGGGCCGCAAACGTACGTAAAGAGGCAATTGCACAATAATAGCTCAATGTAAAGTTTTACACTTATATATACGTAAGATGAAGTTTATACTTGACATTTATTGAAAACTTGGTTAAAGAAAAACATTATTGAGCAGACATTTATTCACATATAATTGATGATAATGTGAGAAATTCACTCAATGGGAAGAATGAAGGCGCTGATGTGCCAGGGAATTGAAGTGAGGCATCGTCTCAGTTGCAATGCGAAGCACTGCTGATAGGCGGTCATCGGTCATCGCGGATCAACATTTTGACTTATCGAATTTCATCACAGAAAATGTCATATGCATGTTGATCCAAGTAGCACGAGCCCCTTCCGGGCATGAGCTTTAACTCTTGGAAAGGACTGTGCATTGAGACAGGCATAAAAATGAGGAAGCGGCACTGATTTGAATGCGGTGCACCGAATTGCAGGTGAGTTAGCTCGAGTTGGAAGTCAAATTTGGGCTTTGTCAAAATGAAAAGGGGAAAATTGAGGAGACCGAAGACAGGCCATTTTCGATCATTTGGAAATCCTCGAATCGGCGAGAAAATTCAGCATACAAGTTGAGCAGGGACGACGTGTATTTTTTTCCGGTTTTGATGACAAACAGTAATCTGCTGCAAACTGCTTCATTGCTATCCGACGGGAGAAAAGGAGTAATTAGTGAGTAATCAGTGACAGTAAGGAGTAATCAGCGACTTGACACTGCAAAACAAATCGTGAACGCATCCCATGCGGTTTTGCATTCGGTTCGTGTGCCCCGTGATGTCAACGGCAAATGCAAAATCGGAGAGCCGATCCGCATCATTCAGCTGTGGGAAATCCGAATCTTTTTCTTTTTCACGTCCAAAAACGAAGGAATCTCTGCTCTCAATTCCCGCACTCTTTTCAAGAAAATGCATTGTTCTTTTTTGCATTCGAACAACCATCTCATCACCTTTCTTTGCCCTTTATTTGCATGCTTGCTTGCTCGCAAAATGGCGATCAAAATTGTATTCTTTGAACACTTTAGTTGGAAATTAAGCCCATTGCTCTTCCACCTACGTCGGTAAAAAAAAATATTTCTAAGGCCTTTTTTGTTGAATATTCGGCGTTGAGTGTCCACTTTCCTCTTCTTCGATGAGCTCATTTCCGAATTCACGCTCACAATTCGCGGGTGATATACAGGGTGTAACATAAGTTTTAAAGCAATATAATGCATTCACTATGCGGCGTTAGTGATCCTGCTAAATTTAATGGTATGCAGTGACCTGGTGCATGTGTATACTATACAATGATAAAATAAAAACAGTGTGCATTCATTGCAGAATAATGACGCGCGAAAGAATTGAAGCGGGGTCATCGATGTACCGCAATTTTGCGTGCCCTGAATTGGGGGAAAAAAAAAGCAGGAAGTCATTTGTCGAATTCGAAAGTTTGGAGCCACTGGTGGTGTATGACCGCAAGAGATCCGGTCGACCACGTTCAGCCGGGGCGGAGCACCTTAAAAGGAACGTTGAAGAAGCTGATCGCAAGAAATCCGGGTCGGCCGGGAAAATTGATCGCCGATGCGGTGTTTTGCATACGAAAATGAAGCGAGTATCGAAAAATGATCTCGAAGTCCTTCAAGGGTCGTAAAGGCCATGTACTGACTGCTCCTCGGTGCCAAAAAAGGTCCTGTTTACGGGTGAGAAAATTTTAACCGTGAAACAGGCTCAAAATGCTCAAAATGATAGGGTTAATGCAGTCAGGTGTGATGAAATTCGTGAGGAATTTCGGTCGGTACCCCGCCAACAGAATCCTCAGAGCGTAATGGCGTTCGCAGGGGTGTGCAGCTCAGAGCGTACTTCGCTGCATTTCGTGGATCCAGGGGCGAAAATCAATCCTCGGTACTATCGCGATAGGACTTTGGAAGGTGGCACGTCGCCCCTTTGGAAGGTGTCATGTTGCCCGGGTCTAGACGATTATTTCCACGTGGTCGGTGGGCTTTCCAACAGTTTGGAGCGACTTCACACAGCAGTGGTTGCGTGACCATGCATTTGACTTCGTCTCAGAGGACAAAGGGCCGCCGAGCTCGCCTGACCTTAATCCCATGGACTGTTGCATCTGGTCCGTTCTCGAGGCATTGGTCAACGCCAAAAATTATCGCGGTTTCAAGAGTTTACGAGATTCTCTACCCAAGGGGTGGGCCAAAACGCCCAAAGATACTATTCGAAACTGTACAGTTGGAGGTACTGCTGTTGTGTAACCGGATAATAATTTTTGTTTCTGTATTTGAGGAGCAGTGATAGATAAGGCTCTCTTTAAATCTCATGTTACACCCTGTAAATGCCACAATTCGCCAATTGTTACACAAAAAATGCGAGTCGGTAAGTCTTGAGCCCTGTTCTCGCGTGTCGCTGTCGAACGCCGCACTGACGACCCTCTCGGTCTCCCTCTCTACGCCAAACCATGACTTGCGTCAGGTCACAGAGGTCACATGATATGCGGCGAGCCGAAGAGTGGCCTCTGCTGCTATGCCGAATCCCGCAAAAAAAAAAAAAAACAGAGAGGCGCTTTTTTATTTTCTCCAATCTGCTGTATCTGCCCTATTTTGTGAAAACCTGTCACAGCTCAGCAGGAGACACAACAGAGCCGTAAAAAGGGCGGGCTTTTTCCTACGAAGTCGCATGCCGAGTGATCTTGGGATGATCCACCCCCTCCCTATCTTTTTATGAAAATCGCCACCGAATCCGTCCTCAGGCTGTGGATTTGAATCGCATTTTGAGGAAAGGAAGAGGTCCTAATTATGACAAACGAGCTAGCTCGGCACCTGTTCGGATTAAAACTGGCCCTTTCTGGGATTAAACGAACAAAAATTTTTCCTCTTGCTAGACATTATTATTATTATTGTTTCGACTCCAACCTTTCATGGGATTCGAGTCGTTAATTATCGAGACGTCATGCTTCCCAGGACCACCTGGCTCAACTGTCTCCACACTAATCCCAGAGTAGACAGGTTATCTGGGGTGTGGAATCTGGCCGTTTGCTGACTCAGTGTAAAGGGCCCTCAGGACCAATGTGGAATCACGTGAGAGTCAACTCTTCTGGTCGTTCTACCACCTTCTAATTAAGCCATCTTTCGGTATTGGGGGTATACGGAACTTTTTTTAGACCATATGAGCTATAGAATGGGTGGTTTCCCCCTGACCGCCTGTTCGTGTCCATTTTCTTTAGGTATTTCTTTAGTAGGGGTCTTTTTAATCCCACTTTTCTCAGGGTCTTTGGCACGGAGAATGCATGCTTTCCTATTCCGTTGCGTGCCATCAAGCGTGCTTTGAATATTAAGATCGCGAAATAGAAGCAGCAGAGTTTGCCCATCTTCCTCACTCCAAACAACACGAACACTCACGGTGAAAAGGAAAAAAAAAAAGAGGACGGGAGCAGAAGGAAGAGTTCAGCACGCCTATCAAATTATGCTTATCCCACTAATGCGTTTCGACTGAGATCTGAACCTGGGACGGTCCCAGGGCGACCCTGGGATGGACCGGTTTGCCCGGCGGCGTTTCTCACAGCGGGAGGGGGGTGAAAGTGTTTCGACTAATCCCAGAAGCCGACTATCCCATGGCGATCCCAAGATAACGTCTCAGTCTAAACAAGGCTATTATGGCGGGCCGTATTTTGCCCAGCCCTGGGCTAGACTGTTAAGCGCATATACGTTGTTTCCGCTCGAGTCGAGCTCGAGATGTTGCAGAAATAGGCTAGGGATAGGGCTGTGGATCGATTAAAAACGTTAAGCATTTAATCGAGAGCCATTTAATAGCCACGGCCATGGTGGAAGATGATGCAAGTGCTGATAAATGCAGTCAATCGATGTCAAAAGTCAATCGATGGACACTTTTGTTTCGTTCTTTGAACCGCGAACGAGCGTATTAGCCGTGTCTTCCTTCGACGCGTTTCGCTGGTTCTTTACGACGCACCCAGCAGATAAGAATAGGCGCTCACACGGATATTCCAAGATTCTTGTGCGAAAG
>CAJPEV010002270.1:35489-47386 GCA_905338385.1 Darwinula stevensoni | reverse complement strand
GGTCTTCTTCAAGTGGGGCTTCTTCCTCTTGATTCTTGCATCTAGGCCATTCCTCTTAAGGACGCAGCTGATGGATACTTTAGTCTGGTATAATCTACAAGTGCCAGACATCGAATTCTAGCACGATAATGACTCCAAGCACGCTGCGGGGCAGACCATACAAGGGACCTATTCACACCTATCATGTGAGTTATTACATGCATTTCTTGCTCACGTTGCTTGCGAGTATATGGAATTTGCCTTTAGGGGTCCCGTGCTACTGAAGGCTTAAACCTTCGAAATTCACATCTCATATACCAAGATGCGGAAAATATAAACATCTCGGATTCTGACATTTCATGGAAGGATTGATAATTCGAATAGACCCAAATGACGCAATATCACCGAAATCGAGGGGAGAAAGTGTACTTATTGTGTTGCATCGTGGAATAGTCCCTATACAACATAGGTTGTTGGGATGGGCTCATTTAAAAATTGTTTTCTCAAATACAAAAAATATTAACATTTTGTCATTTTTCCTATCGCTAGTGAAAACATGGACAATTATTATTTTAAATTAATAAATTATTAAATTAAGTAGAACTTATTTTTATTGTGGGTTTAAGCTACTCTTGCTTGTGTAAAGTGATTTCCAACCTGATGTAAGGAACACGAATCAAGCATTTTCCCAGAATTGTCACCTTAGGCATTATTCTCAATACAGAGCTTCCTATAACAAGACAAAGAATCTCCTTTCTCCGAGGGAAATTGTGAGATTAATCATTTCCTCCCCCCTCCCCCCTTTAAATATTACTTCTAGGATGGCGGCAAAAAAATTTCGAGAACATTTTACAACCTAAATATATATGCCCTGCGGGCGTGTACGCCAACATTAAAAATCGCCTTGAATTGATTTAGCACAGGACTATATAATAGTCCGATTGGTTGAAGCGAAAATTATTTATTTGAAAACCTCTTCCTTTTTAAGTGAAAGTTGTCTTAAAATTAGCATATCTATAGGTACGTTCATACTCATTTCCAGCTTTCTATTTGTCTCACTTTGACTGAAACTAAAAAATCATATCATCATCATTGTTTTTATTTCTATGAATGACTGGCGATATGAAATGTCTCCCAGAAAAAATGCGTCCCAAGGGCATATATCTGAAAATTGAAGATTTCCTGGAAATCAGCACTTCAATGGTGACTTTCGTGTCCTCTTTTAAACTTTCTACATCTTTCCGTTTTGCTGAAGCAAAAGAAATTCATTTGAAACGTCTCCCCGAAACGCCCATAGGGGGCCCCATCTACAAAGTCGGATTTTTTTCCTTAACTCCGCACCTCAATAGCTACTTGTGTTCCAAGTTTCAGATTTCTAACTTCTCTGATAACTTCTCGCAATCAGGCACTCAAAGAGCCAGCCATACTATAAAACTAATCATTTGGTCTTCCACTTATAGTCGCAGCAGTAAAACACTCAACTTCTTTCGGAAATGCACAGGATCAAATGAAATGTCAATTTGGTCAATTTTGACGCCAGTTCACCTCACATGACCGTGAAAATAACCATTAAGGTCAACATCTGAGCATCTCATGCAATTTTGTGTGGTCTTGTGCAATATCTTTGACTTTTCTTGATGCACCATGCTTTTGCTACCATTTGCTAATGAGATATATCTACCTTTCAGTGCCTCTACGTCATTAGACCCTTCGACAGTCCAGATTGAGTCCAGCTGGGAAATGTCATTTTAACAGAGTAGGCATCAAATATTGCCTACACTCCGATTGAAGCAGAGTTCGTGTCTTCTCACCAGATTCTGTTTTGTTACCATCTGTGATTTCGATACGATCGTTTTTCAATTTTTCCCATTCCAAGGTAAGAATTTTTTGCAGTGGTATAATCATCCAAATTTTTAGCAAGCTAAACGAGTGCATATTCAAATATCTAAGCAGCTAAATACTGTATATTCAAATGGGAACTTTAAAAAAGTCATCTTTGAATAACCATGAATGTGATGAACGAGTGTGCGTAAATATCCTAATAATGACAATAACGTTTTACAATTGAGATAAGAATTCCAAAAGTGCAATGAACTTCTTACGGCAATTATTCATCCGTGCCAGTTGTAGAGATGACTCACCTGACGACGTTGTACACAAAAATTAGTTGAAGCTCTCGTTCATGTGTTATAGTGCGAGACTTGGCTTCAAAGCATGGATTGGATACCAGGTATATCCCAGGTGAAATCTGTAGTACAAATTCTCTGCGGAGACGATGAAGGAGCCCGTCGAACTCAGGAAAATTTTACCAGGCAATGTCCTTTGGTCTCTAATGTCCGTTGTGCGATCGAGGTCGCTATGGGCGATATCGATGCAGCTAATGAGACGGCAAGGCAAAGCTTTGGTTTTTTGAATGGCGCTCTCAATGGCATTCCTGTTGTCGGCCACGTGAAAGGACTCATCCATTACGCGTGCGATGACGAAGAAGGAGGCACTGCAGCAATGAAAAGCGCAACGCGAACCGCAGCCGTGTTGGGAGCAGGTGCGGGCGGCTTCGTCCTCGGGGGACCGGTTGGGGCGGCTGCGGCGGGCGCGTACACCGGAGCGGCCACAGATTTAGCCCTCTCGGCTATAGAAGACAAGCCTCAGGGAGTTCTGGCACCATTACGTGATCCGACTGATGTTGGGGAATGGTTCGACGCGGTGGGTACCGTGTTCATGGATGGATTTGCTGGAAGAAGCGGAGGGAAAATTGCCGAGCGAGTCTTGCACTCCGAGGTCATAAAAGCAGGTGCAAAGATGAAAGAAATTCGTAAGGGGAAAAATATACTACCTTCGAATGATACTCCGCACGTATTGTCTGTGGTCGAGGACGATGTCGCCGGGAAAGCCTACGTCGGCCAGAACCGTCAAATGCGGGTACTGACCGGGGACAAGACTTTCGTGCCGGGGGAGCCAACGGAGCTGGAGGTGCGGCATCCGGGCGTGCAGGCCCCGTTGCGCCGGCCCCCTAGCACCTGCGCAGAGCACGCCGCATACGAGAAAGCCTACAAGGCCAACCCATCTCTCGACCCCAAGAAGACCAAGGTCGCCACGGTCAAATGGAATGAGACCAAAGGGAGGCCATACACGGAATCTGCATGCGGCAACTGCAGAGCCTACGGGGATGGAATGGGTGATATCATATCTGACAGGTGAGTGAATCTGTGGAAGCGTGTAAGAGCTGCGAAGGAAAAAAACTGGGAGGGATCCGATTGGGATCCCATAGGATCATATAGGCTTGATCAAGGTCACTGCTGAACGTCCTACCACTGAAGAAGGATTGGGTTTTATAACTTAATTGCAATTTTAAACTAGACCACATCCGTTATTTATTTACTTTTATTAACATCTCGATTAGCTTCTCTTTCCTACTTTGAACTTGACTCGAGAACAACTCCACATTGACACAATGGACATCACATTTCTATTGCTTCTTTGGTGATTCCTCTGGATTCTCGTGACAAGAATGGATTTCTCACTTCGAGTTCAACTATTTTCTAAGGACGACATCGCGAGATTATGACACATAACCTGTTTGCTCGATGTGTCGAGAAACCTTGGAATAAAAAAAAAAGAGAGAAAGCCGTCCAACGTTGTTGGCAAGTCACATATCTGCCGCAGTTTCGAGCTTCTATTCAATAAGAGGAAATTTGGAGATGAGATTGTGCTGCAGAAAAGCATCAGCTGAATAAATTGAACGGATTGAATTTGTAATATGGCACCCAAGAGGAAGCACAAAAAATGTTTCAAATGTAGGATGCTTTTTGTCATTTCAGGAATCCAGGAATGAAGGTACCAACGAAAAATGGATGGGTAAAGGCCCAAGCAAAGGTTGCCTTGCATGGACACGAAGAAGAAGAAAGTGACGATGAATAATACCATGAAGAAGAATCACGAGAAAAATCAATGATGAAAGGGCCCCAAAAAATACTAAGATGAAGCAGAAGTTGAAGAATAAAAATAAAGAATTAAGGGCGACCGTGCTGTTAAGAATTAATATTTAGTGGAGTGTGGGGAAGACCCAGAAGGAGTAAGCCTCCTCCTGTATTGACGCCTACAGTAATGCATGTTGTGATCGTGGAGGTCCCATGTCGTTTAGCCAAGAGACGGTAAATGCAGATTAAAGATAGCCCGTTACTCGGCGCCTCCCTTCACCCTCCATCCGCAATCATCGACGAGGCAACCGGTCGTCCGGATTTGGATGCACGAGGAGGACTACCTTCTCGGCCGTGATAGGATTTGAAAACTTTCCAAACGGGAGACAGGAGCGTGCTGCTGTGGATGTGGAATCCTTCGACGATGGACCTTGCATTTACCCTGGTGCTTCGCTGATGTGTCGTCTTATATTCCCGCGATGTTTGTGCCTTCCACGATTCTCTCTAACGGAATAAAAATGTGCCTTGTATGATTCTCTCCAGTAGGAATAAAAATGTGCCTTGAACGATTCCCTTTGATTGCATAAAATAAAATCGGTGAGTGCTTCACCTGTGCATCTCAACTCTACCATGGTCGGGGAGGTGCGCACGGAAGCGGAAGGTCCCTGCAGTTACGATTACGACGTGGAGAATGAAGGAGGATTCCACAAGAAGAACGGCGAGAGGGTTTACCGATTCGCCGTCGGCGCCAAGTCGACCGCTGGGAGAGCTGCCGTGAGGGTGAATCTGTTCTCGGCAGAGGAGGAGGATCCCCAAGCCGGCGTGGGAGCTTACGGCAGACACATCCCCGAGACACCGATCGCAGAATTGGAAGCGATCGCGGAAGCGGGTCTCGGGAAGGCCGGAGTCGCTGCAGGCCCGCTCTGCGCAGAAGTCAACTCGAACGTGAACACGAGCGCAAGAATCGGCACCACGGGGGTCGAGGCGAACTTCCTCGGATTCCGATTTTCGCTCGGCCTCAAATCGTCCATCAGCACGCCGTTTGGGTCTCTTGGATTTCAATTTTTTAGGTTTGTGTGGAACCGTGATTAATATCGCTACTGGCTTACAGCAATAAATATTCCAATGTGCCTGTTACAATGTTGTACCTTAATTGCAGGAACGGTTTCAGATCTTCGCTGGAACCACGAACCCTGTTTTTATACAACAAATCTCTCAAAATGGCCAGAAAAAAACTGGGAGATTCTATTGAAACGAGACCAAAAGTGAACCAGCTGGTGTTCGTGCTAACGAGAAATTCTGTTCATTTCGCAGGTGAAGTTCGGCTAAAAAAAAAAAAAAACTGGTAAAGAAATCCAACACAGCTGATATGACAAGATGTCTCTGAAATTGTGTGTCGTGAAAATATTGATTCAATTAAGTGAATCTTGATATCCCGCAGGAGACGTTTTTACTAGGCGAGAGGTTTCTCAAATGCATCTCCATTTGGGCGACTCTTCTACGTGTCGTCTCAAAAGGTGTTAAAGAGTCATCTCGCATGGCAATTCGTTTCTTAGTCGTGGGTTATTCCAGATAAATCTCTTGAAATATGTCACGCTAGTGTTGCCAACGATCAAACTTTCTTTTCGAGATGACAATTCGCATTTATGTGATATCGTGAAATACCTCGAGACCTAGCCGCACAAAATGCAGCCAGAAAGCCTAGTTTGAAGTTTCTAACGTAAAGAACGATGCAAAAATAGAGACAGCTGACGAGGTCTGTCAGGTCGTTGGCTAGGGTTACGACCAGCAGTGGAGCAAGGGCTTTGGTGAAGCGCTTGTTGATGTCTATGATTCCGAAAAATGAAGCCCTGATGCTTGCGATGTCGACGGTGCGATTCTTGTTCTCGAGAAGTCCTTGCATGTTCCGGATCTGGACGATCCCACGCTGAAAGTTATAACACATGAAAATCTTCCCAGCGATCTTNTCTACGTTCTCTGCTACAGGGGAAGGTATGAATTCAATCCGAAAACGGTGCACGCCGAATCTAACGGTCCCATTATCATAGTGGGCACAACCTAATTTTGAGTGTAGGCTTATACTAAGGCCTTATGTCAACCTTAGACCAACGCCAAGCTACTCTTTCCCCTCCCCATCTCCCGTTCCTTTGAACTTAGGCCGACCTCAACAGGTCTTTGTGTATGCAGCTTTGCTTGACAAGGACTAGGCGGGCAACGCCTATCGGTGGTAGGCCTGGTATCGAAATGACGATAACGATATTTGTTGGAAGGGCATTTTTGAGACCGTAAGCGACTACACAAGCCTAGAGTCAATCATATAGGCTAGGCTGATTCAGGTTTTCAGAGCTCGTGCTGGCCGCCATATCGATCGGCGTTCCTATTGGCTTTTCGTAAGTACTTCAACAACTCCTCATTGGCTATCCGTAACAAAAGTTTGGCTCCTTCGAACTCCTTGCGTAGGTGCGCCGCAGCTGCGGCGTTGCTTCGGCGTAGACATTCGTTCCATTCTTTTCTATGGGCGCGTTCAGACTGGTCTGCGCTGCACCTTCGGGGAGCCTGCGGCGAGGCCTCGCCGAAGGACAATGTGAACGGGCCTTGACCTCGTCTGAAGCTTCCACTTTGTCTGAGTCTCCAGCTCCCATCGTCATTAAGAGATATTTCAATGATGAACATTAAAAAATGATTTGCTCATGTGCTCAGATGCCTTTGACGCCCACGACAGTCAAGCGCGGATTGCGTCACGGAAAAGAGGCAAGGTGTCTATTAAATCCTAAACTGCTTCGAAGTCTTAAATTCTTGTTTTAGCAACACAGCGGTCGCCCTGAAAGTGAATCGGAAACCAACGAGTCCTTGTAGCAGAAAAGCATGATCAAGAATGCATTTATTGGGACTTTGGGATGAGGAAAGGTAAGAGAAAAAGAGACGAACAAAATCAAAGAGAGAAAATATCTGAGAACGATAGATGATGGTCGTAGTCATTTACGGGACAGGAACCGGTGCGACACACATTGCCACGCACCAAGCGGCACAAATGGTACACCATGCCCCTCCTGCCGCCATCAAGCAGGCGACGAAAGCCGGAGGGAAAAGCACGGTGGTTCCACAAGAGCAGGCGACTGCCGCTCCGCATTGACCGGCTGCCCACGTGACACAGGCCGAACAGGATGCAGGCCCGGTGGCAGAAACTCGAGGCACGAGATAGCCGACGAGAAGGCAAGCGAAAGCAAGGCCGAGAACCTTGACCTTGGCATTGGGATCGGCCGCGGTCTTCGTCGATTGCCTCTTCACGTATTCCATCCATCTCTGACGGAACATTCTCGCTCGAGTCGACGTCGTCTCTGGATTCCAAAAATTAATCCCAAGGTCGTATCCACGGGAGAACCCCACCTAAGAAGAAAAAAAGAGGGAACGTCATACGGTCCGAATGTTCGAACGATCGACAAAACGGTGGAATCCTCGATCCTAATGCATGGAAGAGGAGGGATTCCATGAGAAATGAAGCGTCAGATGATGCGACTGCGCTTCTAAGCAGGAGTTTCCAGGAAATAGGCTCAAGGATCGTGATGGGATCGTTCATCGAATCTGTGACCCTTATTCTATAACTTGTAAGTTCTTTACCCTTACACGGGTGAAACTCTGGTTTTCCAATTTTTTCATGGATGGCTGAGCCTGGTCTAGCTAAAGATTCGCGAAGCACGGCTTAAAGCTTAGCTTAAAACTCGATGTCGCAGTAGTTGTTGGTATGGAGAATGATAAAAGAAAACAGGACCTTTAGGTTCGGTTCCCTGGAGGTACATGCCTTGGGAGAGAATGGGCATTTTCCCCCTCTAAGTTTACAAAGGCTAACGAATGAAATATGACGTCGTTCTTCGCCCCTTGTCTGTGGGTGAGTGACGATGTAATACCGGGACGAGGCTGACGGACGGATACCCTCAACTTAGAAAGAAAACAAACAGTACGGTATCTTAAAGTATGAACGCTCACTCACCTCCTCTGGCGACAATCGAAATGGAAGCACCAAGAAGGACTGAAATCTCGATGAGAGCCGGTCGACCCACACTCGTCCTTTCCGGTGCAGCAGACCGAACTCGGCATCGAGGGTCTAACCACGGGTTTAAATAGTCTCGGTGGGATAGCAGATTCGTTTCGAGATCTCGCGCGAGACCGACGAGAGAGAGAGAGAGAGAGGGTTACAATGGATTTCCGAAGATCACGTCATGGTGACGCGAGAGCGTGGGTGGTTTAGGACGCGTGAGACTCGACGCGCGCACGACTCGTCACCGAGCGTGCAGCAGCGGGGGATCGTTGGGAATTCCAAGAAGCGGATGGAGGCTCGGAAGGCCGGCACTCTCCCGCAAAGCGATCGGGATCACACGGACGTTATCTATTCTTCGTCCCGCTTTCACCTTCGACCGTGGACGTCGACGATCACGAGTTTGTTTCTGTCGTAACGGTGAGGAAGGCGTCGGGCCGACACACCTCATACGCATCGCAGCTCGTCCCATCATCCGGCTAAGCGTATCGGGATCCTCTTGCCATGCACCCCCCTCCCCCCTCCCCCCCTCCCCCCACCCTTAGGGGGGAGTTCCCCTTCCTCTTCGCGTCATCGAAGACACGTGGATCCGAGCGGAAACACGTTTCCTTTCGTCCCCTGCTCTTCTTGCTTTTCATCGCTTGCTTCGTGAATCGATATTCAAATTAAAACGAGTTCGGGGATGTCGGCGATCGAACGATGTTTCTTTCCAGTTTTTCTTTTCTGCAATCACCCTTCTTCCCTTTCCGGAAAACAAGACATGCACGCACGATTCTTACGTACTTTTGCAACGAATCCACGAGTCGACGCTTCCATCTTCCCTCGTCTCGAAATATTTTCAAGATCTTGGAAAGCGATGGCCCATTTCCAGAATGCTATTGTTTATACCTGCTCACGAAACACGGGTACCTCGAACGAGCGAGGAACGCTTCCACGCATTCCCGCGAAATCGAGAAAAGTGCGGAAGCGGATTTTTCCTTCGTGCTCTGTCCCCCGGCTGAGAAGTGAATTTTTGTCGACTCTCGTCGACGCGACCACGAAAGAACACGAAAGCCATCACGAACGTACGTGCCGCGATGGAAGCGACAAAACGAGATGGAGCGTGTCGAGTCGGAGCAGGGAATTCCTCCCGTCATCCTCTGGATTTTGGGGGAACGTCTTCGTCGCTCCCGTCGAGTCGTTGCCGTGGCGATGGCTTTCTCGGTTGGCTTCGGGACGACGAGCCCGTTCCTTCTGCTTTCGTTTCCTCGTCTGTGCGTGCACCGTTACGTTTTGCACTCGGAAGCAAGAGAGAAGGTAAACGATTTTCCAAAGTGACAGGATCCGTCGGGATACTTGAGGAAAATGAAGGGGAAAGTAAGAACACGATGCAAACGCGAAGTCGAGAGAGGGCTCCGGAAAGAAACCGACGCGTTCGTTGGCCGAAATTTTCCTGGTCTGTGGTCGTGTTTTTAACAGTGCACGTTTCGTTAGGGACGAATGTAGTTCGTATGGCATCATTAATTCATCTCCACTTCGTCTCGAAAAAAATCTTAATCGTCTCTTGCGATCGCATATACACGCATGCACCGAACCGATCCTCGAGGATCTTTTTGGTCCCGACGCGCTTTGAACGTGGGGCAGGAGGACGGGAGAAGTGCCTGGACTGCCTGGACGCCGTGGCGCCTCACCGAGACCGAGGTGGGACCCTCGACGCGATCCTTCCTTTCCCTCACACCTTCCTCTCCTCCCGTCTCGACCGGCAATCTCGACCGAGGTCACTTCGAGGGATTTCCATTTCGGTCCGTGTTTCGGTGCAGGGGATGCGCGTGAGTGATCTCGGGTCACGAGGAGAGAGAAGATGCACGGAGCAGAGCGGGCTGGGAGACATCGCGTCAGAATTACGGCTGCAGCGGTACGATCGCATCCCTGCGCGTGAGCGTCTCTCTTTCTCGCTCTCTTCCTGTAACTCTGGCGCCGGAAGCCAAGTTTTTTTTTTTATGTATCGTCTATCCCAGCGATGAGCAACCTCGTCCGACTGTGGGCCGCTAGGGAATCTTTTAGGTTCCCAGCGCGCTGCATCTATTTTTTTCCCCATTGAATTTCAGGTTTTATGCCCGACGAGCACCAAAATAATCCAAAGCCTGACTTAGTTAACCAGGTGCTAAAATCGATGCTAATGATATGCAAATAATCAATTTAGAATCATTTTCACATTTTAACTGAGCAAAATACCAAGCAAGCCGCTTCCTCAGAGAACAATGATACTCCGACCAAGAAGAAAGTGAATGGATATTTACAACTGTTGCGGAAGCTACATAAAAGCTGCAGCTTTTATGTTTAATCGCTTGCTTCCGTCCCCCACTGCGAGCATATTATACGAGGAATTAACGAAGTAAAAATAAAATTAAGCGATGAAACTCGTTTACTCGCCCGAGCGATTTCCCATTGTTTTCAATCTCGGCTAAGACGACTCGGAAAGACTGAAGTCACGCTGCAGATCGCGTCAGAAGCAGTGAAGGCCAACGTGCACGAGGGTGACTCAAAAATTCTCGATCGTAGTGGGAAGGGGATAGGCAAGGGAAGTGTCGTTTAAATCCGATGTATCTTAACATGCTGTGACGACGCGTACACAGTCTTAATCCGCTCCGGTGTCCTTCATCGTCGTATACTTCCAAGGGGCTGTTTCGGTCGCGAAGTATAGTACTCTTTCCGACGAAGGCTGCCTTCGAATTAGAGGAAGCCTTGTAGTCGTGCTCGTGTTCACACGTAGAGCAGCAAGTCACTAGTTGCTGGAATGATGCATATGCAACGCTTGAGGCATGTCATCGAGAATACACCCAGCTGGGTGGAGTTTCCGTAGCCCTCAGAGCGGTTGAAGTCGAGATCGAGAGACCTCCAAAGGTGTAGGCATTTTTTCTTTATTTTGAGTCGAAATAAAGTTGAAATGTAGCCGAAAAAATGTTGCTGAAAAGATGAGGGTGTTTCGTGAGAAAGGCCCCTGGGCTTCCCTGAGCACAGGAATTTATTCCTGGCTAATTAAGAGGCGAGCATGATGAATCGATGAACGAGAATCTATTAACTCTCTTAGTGCCACAGGAGCTGGACGCCAGAAGATGCAAAATGGGGTTTCTGGCGCACAATTAAACCTTTTTGTTTTACAACTTTTTGATAAGTTGGTTCGAATCGACTGTGGCTTGTGTGACTCGGCGTTTTCGCTTCACCGAGTCCTAATTTCATTAACGTTAAGCTTCACCGATACCTCCGAAGTAATATAAAGGCCCGTTCACATTGTCCTTCGGCGAGGCTTCGCCGCAGCCTCGCCGCAGCTTCGCCGAAGGTGCGGCGTAGGTTCTCGTTCGCATTATCCGACGCTCACTTACGGAGAACCAATGGTAAACGTGAGCAGACAATGAGATTGCACCAATCTCAGGAATGAAGGTGGCAGCGTACGTGAGACGAGCGCTCTTTCTCCTGCTCCTCTACAATTGCCCAATGCAGGAAGCAGTATTATCGAAAGCTTTGGATGAGAGAGATCTTAGGTGGCCATTACTATCATCTGACGTTGCAGAACTTTCTGGAAATTGTTTTCTACGTTCTCTGCTACAGGGGAAGGTATGAATTCAATCCGAAAACGGTGCACGCCGAATCTAACGGTCCCATTATCATAGTGGGCACAACCTAATTTTGAGTGTAGGCTTATACTAAGGCCTTATGTCAACCTTAGACCAACGCCAAGCTACTCTTTCCCCTCCCCATCTCCCGTTCCTTTGAACTTAGGCCGACCTCAACAGGTCTTTGTGTATGCAGCTTTGCTTGACAAGGACTAGGCGGGCAACGCCTATCGGTGGTAGGCCTGGTATCGAAATGACGATAACGATATTTGTTGGAAGGGCATTTTTGAGACCGTAAGCGACTACACAAGCCTAGAGTCAATCATATAGGCTAGGCTGATTCAGGTTTTCAGAGCTCGTGCTGGCCGCCATATC
>CAJPEV010002270.1:1570-33170 GCA_905338385.1 Darwinula stevensoni | reverse complement strand
TTCTCTGCTACAGGGGAAGGTACGAATTCAATCCGAAAACGGTGTACGCCGAATCTAACGGTCCCATTATCATAGTTGGCACAACCTAATTTTGAGTGTAGGCTTATACTAAGGCCTTATGTCAACCTTAGACCAACGCCAAGCTACTCTTTCCCCTCCCCATCTCCCGTTCTTTTGAACTTAGGCCGACCTCAACAGGTCTTTGTGTATCCAGATTTGCTTGACAAGGACTAGGCGGGCAACGCCTATCACACGAACCGGTGGTGACGATAACGATATTTGTTGGAAGGGCATTTTTGAGACCATAAGCGACTACACAAGCCTAGAGTCAATCATATAGGCTAGGCTGATTCAGGTTTTCAGAGCTCGTGCTGGCCGCCATATCAATCGGTAGCTTTGCTTGACAAGGACTAGGCGGGCTACGCCTATCACACAAACCGGTGGTAGACCTGGTATTGAAATGACGATAACGATATTTGTTGGAAGGGCATTTTTGAGACCATAAGCGACTACACAAGCCTAGAGTCAATCATATAGGCTAGGCTGATTCAGGTTTTCAGAGCTCGTGCTGGCCGCCATATCAATCGGCGTTCCTATTGGCTTTCCGTAAGTACGTCGACAACTCCTCATTGGCTATCCGTAACAAAAGTTTGGCTCCTTCGAACTCCTTGCGTAGGTGCGCCGCAGCTGCGGCGTTGCTTCGGCGTAGACATTTGTTCCATTCTTTTCTATGGGCGCGTTCAGACTGGTCTGCGCCGCACCTTCGGCGAGGCTGCGGCGAGGCCTCGCCTAAGGACAATGTGAACGGGCCTTTAAGGTCCGAACATTCTCGATAAATGAGGGGAAATGAATCCCAGTGATTCATGGTCGCCAGAAATGTGTCCGAACACGAGAGGCAATCAAAACACTTCCGGCCTGATATAGATGAGAGTTTCCGGAAGCATGACGAGATCGCGGCACCGGATTAACTCGATGACTGAGCGCGAATCCGAGCAATCTCAGATCGGCTTTTTCCGTTTCGGCACTCGATGACGGCGAAAATGCAAAAAAAAGTGCGAGGAAACGAAGGCCAAAAACGCATCAGCACCTCGAGAGAATGATTGCATGCTCGGGATTCCTCAAGAAATTCCTGGAGAATGAATGAGGGCGTCAGATAAAGATAGCATACACACTCGACGTTCGCATCAGATTAACTTGTGTTATGATCACATTTCCTGAAACTACCACTTTGTGATTGAAAATTTTTTATTGGCCCCCAGTATAGATGGAATATAAAGCGCGTTGACATGTGATCATGATAATATTTTGGCTGCTCGGCATCTTACTCTGAGCCCGAACTCGTTTCTCCCGCAGCAATCCCATCGATTTTGGAAATGCATGCAGGAGGGAATGAGACTGTGTTGCAGTCCGTTCACGTGGGAAGACGGGAAGGGAAGAGGATTAGGGAAAAGCCGGGAAGACGAGGAATATGCGTTAGGACTTTTCTCCTTCTCATCCGAGGAAAGAGAAAAGTCCTAACGATCAGTCGGGCGCGGTCTGTGGTGGCTGGGTGAGAAGTCTGGGGAACCCGGTTCGGAGGTTCCATTAGTTTTTTTTTTTGCAGGCGACAGAAAATAGCGGATGGAAAATGCTCCATATTGGCACTTAATCCTAATAGAAATCAGGTAAAAGCTCGGCAGAAATCGATTCTTCCGTGGGACGCCTAAAATAGAAAGGGAGAAAAAGAGAGAGAGAAACGGAATAGAAGCACTTTTCGGTCAGAAGAGAAAAATATCGGTCTCACACATTTTTCCCCTTGCGAACTTCAGAACTTGATGGAAACAGAATCCCATCTGACTCGCTTGGCAAGTATCACGATCGTGTGGAACATATCTAATGACTTCCGCTCTTGGCACCAGCATTAATTGGCAGTGCGAATATATATTATCAATCAGCTCTCGATTTTTGGCAGGGAATTCCGAGGCCAGAAATGAAGAAAATTTGGACGGACGAGTGGATCCAAAACATCCGATGGGCGAATCTAAAGTTCTTCGGAAACCTCTTATGTTCAGCGGTGAAATCTGAATTCGTAGATATGGTACCGCATTTCTTTAAGTTCGAGAGATTTTTTTAAAAAGTAGCTTTTTCGATAAAGTCGACTCATTGATAAAGTCGACTTTTAAGTTGAACTTATAATATTGATTTTAAAAAATTAACAGAAAATACAGAAAGTTGTACTTGGACTTACTAGTACTAGTTGGACTTTAGCTCCTCTTTCACGTGTTCGACATAACCAGTCTTGACCATAGCATGCTTCGTTCATCGCTTCACCAGATGAGGAATTCTAGCAGTAAAGCATTCATCATGGGGAACTTCACCCACTGGCTTTTGCAAGGGTGGTCCTTTCCAAGAAATTAATACCTAGAATACCATTCAAGAAATGAATACCGAGGTCTTCAGTAATGCTCTTACATTTACTAACTATTGAAGAGCAAGCTCGTTAGCCAAAAAGGGTAGCCTCATTAAAGGGTGTGGTGCTGCAGCAGGGCTATCCCACCCTCATATCGCCCATGTTGCCACCTGGGCAGTTCATGTCACAGCCTATGCAACCCATAACCTTGGCTGAAAATGATAACCAACCCACCTCATAGTTCTGACATTGCCCATCTTTTCGCAAGAATTCAACATTCCTTGCATGGAAAGAGATATAGGTCGACGACTGACTTTGCATTAGTCATCAACCAGTGGGTGAAAGCTTCAAGATGGTTTACTGCTTAAATAAATAATAAAAAAAGGTAGAACAATGGAAGCATTGTGGATCAATACATGTGCATGTGAAAGTCCGGGAACTTTTCAGCCCCCCACCCCCTCATCTCGTTCTCCTTGACTTGTTTCACGAAATCTTGTTCTCATTTCGAGGGGGGTGTCCAGACCCCCACGACAACCCCCTTGGCATCGTCCCTGACTTGAGGGAAAAGAGCCGAGAGACTTGCGAGCGCTTGCAGGGAAGGCACCAACTCGTGCGCAAGCAAGCGGTGATGCTAGCAGCTTGCCTCCCCTGTACGTCGACCTACTCCTAATATAGCATTGCATGTGCAGCGGGATAAGGCTGTTTTCTCTGCAGAGGCCTGCCGGGTCCCGCCTCCTCCAGTCATTCTGGGCGGCAATCGACGAGAGATAATTAGAGGCCGAATATCGCTCGTTTTCATCAATTGAGTGTTAATCCAGTGGTTCTGAGAGATTTCCGGCGATAATACATGTATGAGACACAAAGGATAATTAAAAGGCGCATGAGAAAATGCCTCATTGGAAGAATTTTTGGGAGGTTGGGCTTCTCCGACAAGCCTCGACTGCCGTATATACGTTTCAGTCTCATAACAGCGAAAGCAAATTAAACGAAATTATTATTTTTCCCCTGTTTCTCGAGTCTATCTGAAATTAAGAGAGAGAGAAAAAAAACATGAAGTTTAGGAAATTTAGTAGAAGAGGATTCAACAAGGAGTACCATAAATAGCCCTAAAGTAGCACACCTTTCAAATATGCTTTTGAAGCATTTTCTGTTTGAGTCTGATTCCAAGTCATTCTTGTGAAGAAAAAAAATTCTGAAGAACATTCATTCCAGTAATGCTAACAGTACAGGGCCGGATTAAGAAGTTGCGAGGCCCGGGCCAAGTGAATTCCTGGGGCTTCCCCCCCCCCCCCCCTGCTATACTTTACGCAAATGCAATACTTTTTGTACTTAGCGTTTTTAATTTCCTTCTGGGGCCCCCTGGAATAGTGGGACCCGGGACAACTGCTCCCTTTGCCCCCCCCCCCCCCCTTAATCCGGTCCTGTAACAGTGACATGCTGTTGCAGTAAAATATTGCAGTTTGAAATGGTATAGTGACTTACGGGATACCCTATACATCAACATTGTATGATGTGTATTTTTAATCCATCCATGAATTTTTCTCATGTATATTCTTGGGTTGCGAGGGCCCCTAGGGCACCAGTCCGACCCTGCCTGTCAGGAGCCTAAGAAGCAGGGAAGGGTAGCTTTTCTCCTCCTCCCCCCCTTTTCCCGGTTAAATGCATATCTCAGAATCTCTGATCATGGCCTGACTAGAAACTCCAGTTCTATCATATGCATTTGCGAAAGCCTCCCAACTGTCAAGTGTTCGGAGCCGTTAACCCTCCCAAGTTCCAGAAAGTTCCTGCGCTTATGGCATTTGTCCCCATTACTTGCATCATCCTTTCAAGTCCCCGCAGCTCAGAATACCGCCACCGTCACCACAAGATTTAAAGCAGGGTTGTTCGGTGGACACGTGTTGACCCAGTCTTTCTTTGAATTTATTGCACAGAATAGCCCTGTTTTTCAATTTATTTAGCGAAATTAAAATTAAAATTGTGGTTGCCGGTTATATGTTTCTTGTATCCATTGGTTGAACGAGGGTACAATATTTTCCTTAGGGATTCACAGGCGAGGTATCTGGCAACATGCAGAGGAAGAGTTGACGATCTACTCATCGAATCACCCCATAATGGCGTTGCCCATAGAATGTTTAGTCACTCTCGCCGCTTTGTGAACCCTGCCTGGACCTGGCTCAACAGTAAAGCTTCGGCCTAGGCTATCGTAGCCAACAGGTTTAAGCTTAAATGGTGTCTATTCGAACTTAGAACCTCTGTTAGGACTATCAAGGCATGTAAATTTCAGGGCTGCTGCAGGAAGGAGTCACTATCTTACATGCGTGTAACCTAATGCATATAAACGTGATAGAAGCTTGAGTCGGTTATGCTAGGCATAGGTAAGCCTGTATTTTTACGCGAAGTGCCCAGTTTTATGGTTAACGATAATCGGATGCCTTATATCGGACCTCATGTTAATATGTTTTGAATTGTGCTACGTTAGGCCTAAGTTGTCAGTCGCGATTCTACATTCCAGACAGTCTAAAACGCGGTCTTGTTGAAAGAAAAAAGAAGCATCTACGCTACGAGACTGGTTTAATGGGAAGATTTTTAATGTGTGAACAGATGTAGGGAGTCAATTTCTAAGAAGAGAGAAGCATCAAACAGGAGAAGTCACTTTCTGCTCACAGAAAGAAATTGCTTGTCACAAATGTATACAACATTTTGAAGAGATATGGATTTGGCTTAAGAATCTTGATTTCAAATGTGATAGGGTAGTACCATGAGAAAGGGGGAGATCATTAATGATTTGGAATGGATGATCCAGTAAGATAGTCAGTGGTGTAGCAAGGGGGGGGGGGGGCTTTAGCCCCCCCAACTCCTGTCTAAATTCATCCCCCCCCTCACCGTTCTGCTTAGAAAATTGGCGAAACCCTGGCTACGCCACTGGAGATAGTAGAAAGATATGAACTGTCCAGTAAGGGGGAAGGGCTTCATTCCCAGGGTTGCATATACCAAACACTGATTTTATGCTGTTCTTCACAACAGATGACTTGTTGAGGTTCTGTCCCTTGTCTTTCCAGTTTTTATCAGTATTACATCTTGACAGTCAATTAGCTTTAATTGTACTAATCTGACTGTCTGACTCAATATTTCTAGTGACAGTTCAAGTAGTGATTTTCCTTGAGGTTAATTTAAAATTGAATTAATTGGCCCTCTTCTGTCTGAACTTTTATGGAATCAGTACTAGCTGATGCCTTAACCTGCTGTGCTCATTTTTGTTTCAGGTTCAAAGGGAAAATTTTCATCAGTTTACCTCTAAATCTGTGGGCTCATTCTATTTGGTCCTTGACTGCAGACATCTACAATGGCTAGCTCATCTGGATCTCAACAACCCAAGTAAGGGCATGGAATTCCTGTCACAGAATGCAAGTACAGAAAAAGGACCCTGATGAAAAGGGAAAGAAAGATGATAAGGGTGGTAAATCTCATAACAGTGGCATATTATGGCCACTTCTTGGTAGGCCTAAAAGATCACATTCTCACATGTCTTATTCATCNTTTGAAAGACAGGTCAAAAGAACTTTCCCCCCCCCCCCCCCCCCCCCCACAAAAAAAAAAAAAAAAACTGACTCATAAGGCAAGTCTCGGAGAAAACACCAGAATATGAGATATCTCTGACATGTGGACAGGGCAGACTTCAAGGCATGCCAACCCAATGGGGCCAAAACTCAAGAAAGAATGGCACAAAGTAGTCAGGACAACCTGGTTCAAGTTCATCTTGTGAGACTAATGTTGCAGGCACAAGTGGGTGAGTTGGCTGATGATACTATTGAGTAGGTACACCAATAGTATGCGGTCTGCACCACCTCATTTGCCTTCTGCTACTTGTGGCCCACTCACAGTTTCAAATGAGGTAGTCAATATTGCTTGGCCTATGTATTTTCACTGATCTCAGGTTGATATGATATCCCCTTTAACATTGAGATAGTACAACTATTCTGGCTGTATCAGAGACCTCTCACACATGTGACTGACACTGCTTTAAAGGAAGCATTTCCTGGAAGGAGTTTTATTAGGCCCTGAACTGAGACTGCAAGCCCATGTTAGGCTGCATCAGTTCTGCCTGCCTTTAAAAACAATCTTATAGTGAAGGTGAAGACCTCATCAAGTTGTAATGCCTCCCTTGCTTGTAATTTCTATCTTAAGTTGAGAGACAATTATATAATATACTACAATGCAAACCCAGTCTTAGTAGAAAATAATTGACTCCCTATTGGCGAATTACCAATTTCCTGCGTTGGTCAGGTTTTGCTATATGGTTGAATAGAACTTGGGAACTCCAATAATTCAGTCATGCTGGGTAATTCAGTGGTTTATGTTAAGTAAGCCTTGAGTCAGGATACCACTGTTCAAGTTAGTGAATGCATTTTCAGTATCATAATTCTCCAATGAACCAAATGAGTGTTGTTTTTGACATTCTATCATCTGTTCATCAGGGTTTATATTAACTCTTAATTAACATTAGCTCTCATTAATTAACTATAGCGAGTCCCTGTCTCATATTTTCTTGGAGGGACTCATATTTGCAAAACATCCATGTCCATGGTACTCATTGACAACTACTTAGACATGTTCCCACTGAACTGAAGTTAGGTGCCAGGACTGAAGATTTAAAAAGCTAGTGTGAACCCTGGTTCATCCTACTAATGAGAAGGAGAAGAAACAAGCAAAATTCAGTTCCTGTTAGATATAGGAGAAAGAGTGATGGACGTTTATACCAGCCGCATCATGCCTAGCTCTAGATAGCTTACACCACCACTGCACTTTTTTAAGTACAAAGCATTCAGTCTCAGAGGGACAGGCATGTGAGTTTGCATAAGAAGCAGAATTGGGATATCATGGCAGAAGTTAGAAGAGCCCCAACATGATGGAGATCTTGTGACCTTGGATAACTGTGGGAAGGGCTTTATCTTACTTGTGACTAGGGTGTCTCAAAGTCATCAAAAGCTTTCCAAGAGATATTTTGAAGAATATTACAGCCATAGTTTCATGGGTAATTGTGTACCCCAGAGAGAGATTTACTTGTATCTTCTCTTAAGGAACAAGAAAGCTAATCTGAAGTGACTTAATAGCAGACATATTCTGGAATGAAGTTATGGAAGACATTATTTTTCTACTTTTAAATTTAATTTTCTTTTTTTTACCATGAAGACCCTCTTGGGGGTTCTATGAGAACCAGTCTATACCAGTAATCATATGAGGTGTGACCTACCACAGCACATTGGAAATTAACTGTAACCTGCACAGTTTTCATGGTATAAAATGCACCCTTTTTAACACTATTTTATTTTCCAAAGCTACTTAGGCCTGCAAATTTCATCATTTGACTATCGTCAGGTTTCACATTAGATTAATCAGTGAATGTAGACTTGACATCCCTAATGAATACCTCGAACCTGTTGTTTGTGGGGTTGAGACCATGCCACCAGGCCTCAATGAGGTGCCTTAGCAGAAGCTCAAGCATTGTCCCATGCATTTTTTTTAGTTTTATCTTGCAAAATGCCCTGTTCACAGTCAGTTAACTGTGCTCTCCTGGTACTGATTATTGAGTAAAAATCTTGGCATCACATTGCATCTACTGCTGCTGATAGAGCAATGTGCCTCTATCTACCCCAATATGCATGCGGTGGCGGATCCAGGGGGGAGGGGGAGTGACTGCCCCCCCCCCCCCATGGCCAAGTTTACATTCTATTTTTTTTTTTAGTTTAAAAGGCACTTACATTAATCTTTATTGGGGCCAGTGAAGTAGATATCCAAGTTTTTACCCCAGATGAGAAATGAAAATGGCAGTAGGATGGAGAGTGGTGGGAGGGGGATTTTTAGAACTAGGGAATCCCTCTCCCCCTATGAAAAATTTCTGTATCCACCACTGTATGCATGTGACCCCACCCATGCTTCCCATTCAGTGACACTGACAGGCATATTGGGGGCAAATTTGGGGAGAGGGAGGTGGTTGAGTCTGGCTTGACCCCAAATAAACCTCCCAATATGCCTGTCAGGTCATCACACAGTGTTGTCATTACAGTATAGTGTAAGACACCACCCCACATGGTAGGTCACACCTCATATGATTACTGTCCATACCCCCTTCACATTTTTGACAAATAAAGTTCACCTATTTCTGGTAGCTATAAACGTAGTGGGGAAAATATCAAAGCAAAGCATACATTGCCAATATACTGTTGCAGCTTTTATTTCACCTCAAGGTATCACAAATATAGGAATGAGACAAAATTTTTTTTTTTTTTAGATAGTCTTCTGATTTCCACTGATGATCTTTTCATGGTTTTGTCCCCTGATCTTGGCAGAGATGTACAATATTGTTTTGTGCAGAGGTAGATATGTTCCCTTTTTAAGTGCTAAAGAATTAATGTATATGTGAAGAATCTTATTTTTTGACCTGGTACTTTAACCCTTTCGTGCATGAATTTTTAAAGCAAAATAAAAATATGCCCTTTATGGTTTAACGTTTAAGGAGGTACTCTGCCATAGTAGTCGAATGTTCTACTGCTGGAAAGGGACACTGAACAGATTATGTGCCCTTGAGTTGACTGCACATACCAAAAGTTTCGAGGTATGAGTACCATAGCTGAAAACTCATAATTATCGCCAAAAATTTTGCCGTCCACTACAGTGGACACCATGCACGAAAGGGTTAAGGGATTTTAAAGTGAAACGGCTGGAGGAAACAATGTTCCCTTGTTTAGGGATACAAATTAGAAATGAATGTGTTTTTGGAATTTCTCTCCAACTCAGGTGGTTGGTGACTGCACTTGTTAAGTCTCATTCTTGTCCAAACATCACAGGAATATGAAAATGTCTGTATATCATCTGTTCAATTTGCAGAATTCTATTCAGAATTTTCTGTTGCCATGAGATCCACTGAGATCATTTTGACCCTCAATTCCTATTTATGTTGTTTATGTGTTTATGTTATGATTGGGAACATTTGCGAAAAAAAATTAATTGTTGGTATGCATGTGCTGATGACTGGAATGTTACATAGGTGTATCCATTTGATTTGGTGTTAGTAGAACTGGAAACTCAAACAAAACCATTAAAAATATGTGAAAAGATATGCTTTTTCTGTTCTGGGTTACCTGGACCATATACAGGTTAAGGTCTGCTATGACTCATAAGTCAAGGACCTAGGAGTTAAACTCATTACTATTCTACCTGTAATGCCACAGGGAAAGCTTCATTCAGATGAAAGTAGAAAAAAGGAAAACTAGGCCACAGATAACAGAAGTTAAAATTCACATGTCTTGTATACTGGATATCTCAAAAGTTAGGGTTGAGTGGCTTATATCGTAGAAATTCTTTTCTTGCCTAGATGTGCCTACCTGTCCAGATGTCCGTAATGCCAGAGTTATCTTAATCATAAAATCTAATGCAAGTAATTATAAATGACCCACTTGTGTCACAAGGATAATTATGCTCATGTTTGGTCAATGGCATCAATTTGAATAACCCTGGGTGACTTGAACAAGCTTTTGTGATTAAGATGACTTTGTGGTTATGTTATCAGACTGGAGGGGGGGTTCTAAACTTGATCTGTAAAAAGTAACCCATGCACTTTAATCCTATGATTCCTAACTTGCGAGACACCGTCTATTCTCACAAAACTTGAAAAAGTCAAGGAAATAGAAATAGGGAAACCAAAAGGAAAAGTCATAGAAGTATAGAAAAGTGTCCCAATTTAAAGTCAAGGAAGTGGGAAATGATGCATCAATAGTTACTTTTGAAGGAAGTGAGAGAAATTGACTGGCTTGGGGAAGGTGAAGATCTAGTTTGAAGCTAATATTTGATCAAGGATATCTTCCTTATTAGTAGGAAAACCTTGAGCAATTTATGGAAATTGTTTCTAAAATTGTTTGAAATCATGACTTACTGAATCATAAAAACACTGGCATTTGAATGCAATAGAGTTTATGGAATAGATCTGAACTGCTCAGAAATGTCTAAATGTCCACTGTCCTGATTTCAGTCCTGATGATTTGGCGACAGCAATCCTCAAGCAGAAATCTAGGCCAAATCGTCTACTAGTTGAGGAGGCAGTCAATGATGACAATTCAGTGGTGGCCCTCTCCCAGGTAGGTTCAAATGCCCAGGTCTTGCAAATAATCCTTCCTATTTTTCATTTCTGTTTCAATTCATCTTTTGAAAAAGTCTTATGGTCTTGCTGGTGACTTACCATGCAGACTACTTCTGGAAGCCTTGTATATGTCATGCTTGTTGTTGAAAATGAAATGCTTTGAAGTAAAGGACAGCAGGCTTTATCAGAGATGTCTTTCAAGCAAGGCATTTGCTTTGCACTTTGCTAATGCAAAAACATCTGTTCTACTCTGGTACTTTGTTGTTATGTAGGTCTGATTTTTAAAGTCCACAAATGAATGCAGATGAAAAATGGAAAATATTTCATGTGATTAAAATGGACCTTGTTACACATACATGTGTTTAGGTTTTTCTTGGTGTATATGTATATATAAAATAGTGTGAGTTATGGATGGCATGGGTGATGGATGATTGCAGAAAAAGATGGATGAGCTGGAGCTGTTTCGTGGGGACACTGTCCTCCTGAAAGGGAAGAAGCGAAAAGAGACTGTCTGCATTGCTTTGTCTGATGACACTTGTCCTGATGAAAAGATCCGCATGAATAGAACGGTCAGGGGAAACCTGAGAGTGCGTCTCGGTGATGTGGTGTCCATCCAGCCGTTGCCAGATGTCAAGTATGGCAAGAGAGTCCATGTCCTCCCAATTGATGACACTGTTGAGGGTCTCACTGGGTCTGTTTTCCCCTATTCACTTGTGTTACTCATACAAAAGAATTTATCTCGTATCTCTTTTGCATGTAGGCCAGTGACAGTTGTAAAAATGCAGGCACATGGATTCTCAAGGGACCAGTGTTGGGCTTACGAACATCACTAACATTGCCAAAGTTGGGATTTGCCAAAGATTTGCCTCAGGCTTGAGACAAGTCCATTTAGAATTCAAAGGGAAGGGAACAGATTATCTTTGAAACCAGTTGCCAAGAAGAGTTTCATGCAAATCTTTCATCAGGAACTTTCCATTGTTTGTCTGTACAGCTTCATATATGGTTATTATTGTCTTGTTTTTTGAAACTAGTGTTTGTCTGTACAGCTTCATATATGGTTATTATTGTCTTGTTTTTTGAAACTACTCTCTCTTATGGAGGACACATTTTCAAGATATACCCCACTGCAGCTGGTTACCAACTATTGTAGGGAAGAGATTCCATCAATTTTTTTATTTATATGTTTGGGGATTCCCAGGAGCCTTTTTGAAGTCTACCTGAAACCCTACTTCCTGGAGGCATATCGGCCAATCTACAAGGGGGATATCTTCATTGTGAGAGGGGGTATGAGAGCTGTGGAATTCAAAGTTGTGGAAACAGACCCCAGCCCTTGCTGCATTGTTGCTCCAGACACTGTGATCCACTGTGAAGGGGAACCCATCAAACGAGCAGTAAGTAATCCAGAATGGTGGGATTTTTAAAAATGCAACACCCTGTGTAGAGTATGAATTTACACTACTGAACATGGATTAAAAGTACTCCAGTTTTACATTTGGAGTGGAAAAACCAAGGGATAGTTTTTACTGTCAGCATTGATGCCATTATGAGATATTGAACTATTGAAGTCTGATTGTAAGAAAGAGTTGCTTACAAACAATAAAAGAAAATAAAGAAGAATGCCTTCATGGGTTTGTCCCACATTTTGCATATAATTCCTATCATTTTTTTTAGATTTCTGCACTAGTATTTATACAGGACATTATGTGGTTGTTTATCAGGAAGAGGAAGAGGCCTTGAATGAGGTGGGGTATGATGACATTGGTGGGTGTCGGAAGCAGCTGGCCCAGATCAAAGAGATGGTGGAGCTTCCCCTTCGGCATCCATCGCTCTTCAAGGCAATTGGGGTTAAACCCCCCAAGGGTATTCTCCTCTATGGACCACCTGGGACTGGGAAGACCCTCATTGCTCGTGCTGTCGCCAATGAAACTGGAGCTTTTTTCTACCTCATCAATGGTAATTACATTCAATGTTCTTAAGTGCACCTGTATGTATGTCCTTGTCTATATATCTGACCATGAAGTTTGTTCATGTTTCAGGAGATAGATGTTACTCTATACTCATACAAGGAAAAGGATGTCAGGTTTTGTTAGCTGCTTGTGATTGATTGCCAAGTCAAACACAAACCTGGTAAAGTTCACTCTCAGAAATAAATTTGTGTAAAGCTCTGCTTCTAGTCTCAGTCACATCTACCAGAACTCATCTATAACTGCAATGACTATTTCTCAGTATCAGAGGGAATTCCAATCTTCAGTACTTCTCAACATATAACTCATTGCTGTGGGAGACATAGCCAGCAGCTCCTTATTTTAATATGCCCATCTTGGTTTATTGCACCCAGGCCCAGAAATCATGAGTAAGTTAGCTGGAGAGTCGGAGAGTAACCTTCGCAAGGCCTTTGAGGAAGCAGAGAAGAATTCCCCTGCTATCATTTTCATTGATGAATTGGATGCAATTGCCCCAAAACGAGAAAAAGTGAGTTTCCTTTCTTCAAATTATAATATTTTGATGCATAAATATAATTGGTTTATTCATAAATGCTGTATACTATATAGTTGCCATATGGCAACTTGAGTTCAAATTTCACTTATCAGTCACCAGTTTGGCTACTGACTTGTCAAATCGTTCCCAAATACTTATTCATAAAAAAAAGTGTTCACCTCAATTCACAGGGTATCCCTTAAAAGTTGATGAAGCAGGCAAGGTTTGCATTGGGGGTTAATGATAGCTATTTGTTTGACCAGGGAGGGCTGTCTCTGGCTCTTGGCCAATTAGGCTCAATATGTTAGTAAAGTCTGCATTATATGGCATATTTGATATTCAGTGACACTGTAAATTTGTTTAGCAGGCCTGTCACGAAGACAATATGGTGGGCTCTATCCTACACCAAACCTCAGACATGATTATTTGTTTGTGCTTTATACCTTTTATCTGTCCCTTTCAGTCTTTATATCATTCCAATGATGAATTCTCAAGGTTGCCTGCTGGGCAGCTCAACAACCCAAGCCCCATTCTGTTTGTTGTTCATCTCATCCATCTTTTTGGGATTGTAGACACATGGAGAAGTGGAGCGGAGAATTGTCTCCCAGCTCCTGACCCTCATGGATGGCTTGAAGCAACGGAGCCATGTGATTGTGATGGCAGCCACCAACCGACCCAACTCTGTAGATCATGCTCTCAGGCGATTTGGTCGCTTTGATCGTGAAGTAGACATTGGGATCCCTGATGCCACAGGACGGCTTGAGATCCTCCGTATTCACACTAAGAACATGCGCCTTGGGGAGGATGTAGATCTCGAGCAAGTGAGTTGGAAACACTTTTTGTACCTGCATCATCGGAGAATAGAAAAACTTATGGCTTTTGGTTTTACTCAATTAATTGATCCAACCATCAATTCAAATTAAAAAAAAAAATGAATTGAGGTGTAATTATCTGTTCCCAAAACCTTTTGCCAGAAAGTGGAGTTTCAATGCAGGACTGGTTTGTGAGTAAATTAATTAAATTTCAGGACCAACTAGATGTATGAGAAAAATGAGAAGGAATGTCTCTTCCCACTGATTGAAACCAGGGTACCAGTGCACTTGTGGTATCATTTCATGATAATCATATCTTCAATTTCCCCTTGACATTTTGGGAGAATGGAAGATAACCCAATTGAAATTCTGGTAATCAGACAGCCATTGTTCATTGTGTTGAAAGCTTTGTTCAATGAGCAGTGCAAATCCTGCAAGCCTTATGGTAAGCCAATTGATCCAAACAGAAATGTTGATGTCTTGCAGATAGCAGCTGAGACACATGGTTATGTGGGAGCTGATTTGGCAGCCCTGTGCTCTGAAGCTGCCCTTCAACAGATCAGGGAGAAGATGGACCTCATTGACCTGGATGATGACCAAATTGATGCTGAAGTCCTTAACTCTTTGGCTGTTTCAATGGAAAACTTCCGGGTAGGCTATTCTCCTTTTTTTCTAACCTGTTTCCTTTACTTCTTTCAGTTTTGGAGGTGTAAACCCTTAGCCAACTCAAACACAAGCACAATATTCATGAAATTCAAATGTATTTTCTTGCATAAAAATGAGTTGTAGTGCATGGTATATTTTGCTAGAATTCAGTCCAGGAATGCTCTTCATAATCAGTACCCATTAAACTCTGGAGATTTCTTACTTCATGGGCCATAGATTGACCATAGCATACTTAGTACTCTAAAGCCTTATCAGTCATGGAATCCCACACTGGAAGGAACTGATGACAAACTTCAGCCATCTCTATCATTTTAGACTTACTTGCAAAACACTTTGATACTGAAAGCCAAGGGTAGGATGGAAGCAGATCTCTATGATAAAGATCTGAATTTCACTCCTCACTCTTGGGCATCAATTTGTGTCATTTATAAATTAGTCAATTTATGTATTATCTTTCTTGTATGTGAAAGAAAGGTGTCAACCCACTTTCTTCAATGCCTCTCTTACTAGTCTGCCTCTGTTGTTTGAGCTTACAATGGAATAATCTTAGCCTACTTCACATCTGTCAAACCTTGATGCCTGGTACAAAGTACTGGCCTAGGTATGTCATTTATGAAACATCAATTTTCTCATCACTTTCAGCCAATTGGGCTCACAGAAATTTTGCCTATCTGAAGGGAACATAAAAGATGCTGGACAAACTACAAGTGTAGCCCCAGGTCTGGTGGTAAGCTGACCTTGAAAGTACAGTGAAAACTCGTTAACTCTAACTTTTAGGGACCGGGCAAATCGTTTAGAGTTATCCGAAGTTCGAGTTATCAGGAATCGCCCCCCCCCCCCCCCCCCCCCCCCCCNAAACCCTATCTTTGCTGCGTATAATGGTAGAGAGTGTAGAGGGAGGAATCCCGAAATTCTCTGCGATGTCTTTCTTCTTCAGCTGGCCTTCTTCGACAGTCCGAATCAAGTGCACCTTCTCTTCGAGCGTCAGAGTCTTCAATTTCCTCTTGAGTGAACTCATTCCACACAAATGCCGTAAAGGAAGTAGAATATGACTAGAATGGCTCGGAGTGAGAGCAATAAATAGACAGAGCGAATGTTGGAGGTTGCTTTTTTATAGCCGAAGCTTTTCGGTTTTAATCCTCAGGTTTAATCCTCTCCACAGGCGTCTGCGTGGGAGGAAGGGGAAGCAGAAAAAAAAAACAAAAGAAACAAAAGAACATCCTCCCGAACGGGTTTCTTGTCATTCATCCTATTCAAAAATCGAAAAGTCCCACAAGAAGAATTTTTCCCCCCTTCGCACCCTGAATTCGAGTTAACCGTGAGAAAATCGTTATCGGGAGTGAAAATGTCATTCGAGATATCCGGAAATTCGAGTTAAACGGAGCATTTAACATGGTGTCCTACGGGGTTCCGCCGGGACCAAGCATTCAAGTTCGAGATAAGCGGAATTTCGACTTATCAGGATTCGAGTTAACGAGTTTTCACTGTATTGGGTATTTGATAAAATACCATTGTATGTATGATGTACAAAGACACTTGTGATATACATTTTACATGTTTATATGTGACCATGGATCCTTGAACCATTCTTTGTGTCTGTGTTTCAGTTTGCCATGAGCAAGAGCAGTCCTTCGGCTCTGAGGGAAACAGTAGTGGAAGTTCCGAATGTCACTTGGGAGGACATTGGTGGTCTTGAGAGTGTCAAGCTGGAACTCCAAGAACTCATTCAGGTGAGTCCCAAATTTGCAGCATCAAAACTGGTTCCCCTTGATAATTTTGGAACTTCATGAAGCAGGTATGACTTCACTGTTTCCAGCTATGTCATCTTATTGACTATAGGTGCATTGCTTGATCCTTGCTGTCCTGGATACATTTTGCTTAATTCAGTCCTTTTGTGAAGTTAAATTTTTTTTCTTCTATAGTCTATTAGACCTGTGAACATCTTCATTAGATAAGTGGCAGATACAGAAATTTTTCTAGCCTCAGCAATAGGGTGCCATCAGCTATAAGGTAGCCACAACAGTTCAACAGTGACAGTACTAATGGGGGGGGGGGGGGGGGGGGGGGGGTTCCCTAGTTCCTACCAAACACACACCCTTCCACCACTCCCCACTGTATTGCCTTTTTCATTTCTTGTCTGGGGTAAAAACCTTAATATCTGTTTTACTGGCCCCAGTACAAATTTATGTAGCAGCTATAAAAAGGAAGGAAAAAAAAAACAATGCTAACCTGGCCATACGGTGGGTGGTCATCCCTTGCCCTCCCCCCCTTGGATCCACCACTGACTGGATCATAATTTCTCACCATCTGCATTATTTAGGGGCTATCAAAGGAAAAAAAATAGATGAAAACCTAAAATCTTAGCCATAGTTTGCTTTCTATTTAACTATCTCTGTGAATTAAAGTTATAAATGTTCTTTGTTTTTAGTATCCTGTGGAGCATCCAGAAAAATTCTTGAAATTCGGAATGAATCCATCTCGTGGGGTTCTGTTCTATGGCCCCCCTGGGTGTGGCAAGACCCTTCTGGCCAAAGCCATTGCAAATGAATGCCAGGCCAACTTCATCTCCATCAAGGGCCCTGAACTTCTCACCATGTGGTTTGGAGAGTCTGAAGCCAACGTCCGGGATGTTTTTGACAAGGTTAGTGTATTGATCTTGGTTCAAATCATGAAATGGAATGAAGGGAGTCTTTTGTTTAAAATCATATATTATGCTGTTTCAATAAAAGTTGTCATTAAGTTGGCATGATGTCATTTGCCTTATTGTATATATCTATTGATAATCACTAATCACAATTAGCTTTCACTAGTTCATTGAAACAGGAAAATTACTTTCTAAGAGTTTAGTCTCTCAACATTGACTGGAACCATTCAAATGTTTTTTTGATGAAAAAAAATTAATTTAGTATTGTAAATTGTAGTTTCCTCTATCTTGTGCATTCATTGTGAATTTAGGTGACAATCTAAGTAGTCTTTAAACTTCATGGAAGGAAAGCAGCCTGACTTTGCAGGCTGCAGCTGCTGGAAAAGAGGCACAAAGGAATTTCATGTGAGTTTCATGCTGATGGCCCACATGACCAAAAACTGTGCCAGATTCAGGTTCACAAATGTGTCATATGCATTGTCCTTCCTTTTGCAAGGTGCTGCTGCTGCCTTGTGAACAACACTAACAGAAGCAGATATAATCAAGTCATGTCACCTTAAAGGACACTTCAAAACTTAACATCTGTCTGCAGTTTGATGAAAATATTAAGTCTAGAGTAGTTTTCTTAAAATCCTACTGAGGAAAGGATTGGAAAAAAAAAGTCAGTTCCCTTATCATAGTTGGCTGATGACTCATTGTCCAGATTACTTGTGTGGGAGATGTGGTGAATTGAAAGGAGGCAAGATAATGCATGTGAGTGGAAATTGTTGATGTGGAATTTATGAGATTGACAATCCTGTTTGGATTTTTCCAGGCCCGAGCTGCTGCTCCATGTGTCCTCTTCTTTGATGAACTGGACTCAATCGCCAAGTCTCGTGGAGGGAATATAGGGGATGCAGGTGGAGCTGCTGATCGTGTTATTAATCAAATCCTGACTGAGATGGATGGGATGGGCACCAAGAAGAACGTTTTCATCATTGGGGCCACAAACAGACCTGACATCATTGATTCTGCCATCCTCCGACCTGGGAGGTTGGATCAACTCATCTACATTCCTCTTCCTGATGAGAAATCTAGAATTTCTGTGCTCAAGGCAAACCTTCGAAAAACCCCAATTGGCAGGGTGAGAACATCTTTGAATTTATTTTTTACTCTCCTTCATAGCTGTGTTTAGTTGCTATCAAATGTCTGGAACTCACCTCAAATCCTGATTTCAAGATTGATGGCAAAATTGACACAGTATGTATGCATTTTGTTGTGACCTAGTTAATTCCCAGTTCCAGTTTTATTACTTGAGTTCATGGTATTTTTATGAAATATCATATACTCAATGTTTTCATTCCCTATAACTCATCCATTCTTCCTTTGAAGTTTAAACTTTAGGTCAAGCTTCTGTATCACAAAGAAAATTGCATACATCTTGTATGATGCTGCTAACTTGTAGCAATCAACCATATGAGCTTATAAAATAATTCCAACTCATACTGGTGCTGGTATCTGACAGTTCAAATGCACTGGAAGAGGAAGTCTTCCAAAACATTGTGTGAGATTGGACATACTCTCATGTCATGTATCTGTCCTTCACAACACCTAGGATGTGGACTTGCCCTACATTGCGAAAATCACTAATGGGTTCTCTGGAGCTGACTTGACTGAGATCTGCCAGCGGGCCTGCAAGTTGGCAATCCGTGAATCCATTGAGGCTGAATTGAAACGAGAAAAGGAAAGGGCCGAAAACCCACAGCGCATGGAAGTGAGTCCCATCCTTTTCTGTTGCTAATCATTTGATATATGTAGGATTTGTTATACCACATCTGAGTTTAATTGGAATGTTGTTCCTAGGTAGAGGAAGAGGATCCAGTGCCTGAAGTCGCCAAGCGCCACTTTGAAGAGGCTATGCGTTTTGCTCGTCGTTCTGTATCTGACAATGACATCCGACGTTATGAGATGTTTGCCCAAACGCTCCAACAGTCTCGAGGCTTTGGCAATTTCCGGTAAGTGCTACCTTTACCTCAAGTTGATTAAATGAAATGGCTATCCCGTTTTTCATTCAGATTTTGTTGCTATTTATGCCTTTACTCAGATTTAGATTGTATTTTTGCAGATACATAATATTCTCAAACATAGATATGCTTGCAATTTTCCATTTTTAATGGTATCATCAGTGTGTATGATTTTTTGCTAATTATTTAACCCATTTCATCTCATCCTATTTACAGGATGGCAATTTTGGGAATTTTTTATTGCAATATGTAATCAAATTTCCCCTCAAGAAGGTCCCTGCATCCTATAAATAGTACACCTTGTTTTGACTATACCATGAATGCCAATGTGCTTGTTTTTGTATTACTGGTCATCTTAGTCACTTTTTTTTTTTAAATCCAATAAAGGTTTTCAAAACTTCCATTGAAGAAAGAGTGTGAACTTATTAGGGTAAACCAATAGGTTACATGTGGATGCCTTTGTTGCTGGTTTATCTTATTTGTGTATGCAGTTTCAATTGCTAATATTTTCTCCAAAGCAAGTTGCACTACAATTCCTGATATGGCAACTGTATTTCTTGTCTAAAAGCCTCCCTACATTATATTTGTTTGTTGCATCTTATGACTGACTGATGTTTTGGGATAAAAATCCTAGCATTTGTGGAACCAGCAATCTATACATCACTGGTGTTATTGAAATTAATGATTGATAAGAGTATTGCAGACCAGATCTATCTAGACTCGTGCATAACAAGTATACCTTTGGCAGTGGTGTCAGGTAGTGCCCCTTGGAGAGAGATTATTTTTCTGCCATGCATGATCTCTACATACACGTGCTCAATTTACACGTGCTCTGCAAGCCAAGTGACTGGCTGTTCCATTACTTACAAAATTTGAAAATGTTATTGCATGCAGATTCCCTGGAGAGAGCAGTGGTCAGGGTACATCTGGAGATCGTGGAGGCAACTTCAATGATGGTGATGATGACTTGTACAGCTAAGTGGCCTCCCATATACATCATATGCCCATGCAGCCTCCTTTCCTGTTGCATTGGATCAGAGGGAGTAAGTGGTGGGCAGGCCTCTGTTTCTCTTGATCGCATTTCATACCGTATCCCTTTCTCTGCTGCTTGTTTTCTCCTAAGACATCAAGCTGTGATACACACTAGCTTCCTCCCCTTTTTCTGTTTTCCTTTCCTCTTCACTGGTTGCACAAAAAAATGTATAAAAAAAAAAACACTTTCTTCTGCCTGCCCAATGCCTCTATACTCCCATCATCAGCAAACTGAAACCATGTGCTGGATCCATGGAGGCATCACAGAAATTTTATCAGTCCATTTCCAGAAGTGCAGGAAGACCCTACCCTTTTCATATTCAGATGTGTGTCAATAGTTTCTTCTGCTTTGGTTGGCATGGGCATGATACCCAAGAGAAGAAATAAATCATTTGGGTTCTATCATTCCAATGAGTTCCTCTTGTTTGCATTTAGCACCCATGAGTTTTGAGTCAGTTGATTCACATTGACTACCTGACAAGGTAATGTGAATTGACACTTGAAAGTAAGACATGAGACCTGAGAGGGACAAGACACTTGCTGAAAAAGAACAAGAATTCCACATTTCATTCAGTTTATGGGGATTGGCAATAGACATGGGACTATAGCCTAATTGGACTTCCCTGAGGTTAGAGATCTAAATACATTATTATCCATTATTATTGGTACATTATTATCCTCTTTTAACCCTTTGAGGGCTATGACCATATATGTGTGGTTTCAAATTTTACATGTTAATTTCTGTATCACAAATTACTAGTAATCCTCCTTGGAGAGGGCTGTAATGTACCACTAAAAAATACTTCCCTGTTTTTTGTTAAAAAAAAAAAAACCTAAATCCTCAACAGGTTGAATTGAACTGGCATCACTTTTAGTAAAAAGTGTATGGATAATACAGCCTACCTTAACCCTTAATTGCATTTTGTTTAACTCAACTTTTCAGGTGGATTCAGAGGGTATAATTATAAGGTTTTTTTTTCTCTCCTTGCTGGCTCTAAATTTTACATGCCACTGTGCTCCTCAAGGAAAGATATTACTTTATTCTGGATTCCAGCTATTCTTAGTACTGTCACTGTTGAACTGTTGTGGCTACCTTATAGCTGATGGCACCCTATTGCTGAGGCTAGAAAAATGGAAATTCCAGCTGCCCATGAATCAGGCTAAAAACAACTTAGGGTCTCGGCATAAAATTACCAGTAAAAAGGGGATTTACAGTATCCATTTGAAGCATGTCTTAGTGAATGAAGGAGAGTGCTTTGCATTCAGATTGGTAGGTTTATACTCTTCAAATATACAAGGTGGCCAAAAAGTATCAGTTTACTAGACACATATGCTATGAAACTGATAATATCTTTTAGGTCAGCATGTAGAAATGAAAAAGTTGATTTTCCTGCTAGAAGATGCAATGCATCAGACTCCCAGCTTTTTTACCTTTTGTATACTGTATATTATCCTGTTTGCAAAGGGGACTGCATAAACCTGTAAAACTAGATTGAGAAATTTGACAACTCATAGATTTCAGGAAGGTTAATTTTTCTTTGGACTTTGCTCTAAAGGCATTTGGATTCTGTTCTTTAAGAGTTCATGAGCAGCACTCCATGTCTTAAGTAGCTTCAGTAGTGCAGGATTTTCTATGGGAATTCACTGTGCACCCTATGCTTTTGGAGATAACATATTCCCTTAGAGATAAAGAGGAAAAATGAGAGATTATGTAATGCCACAGAAAGAGAGGGAAAAAAATTGGAAGGTCTCTGATACAGCTAAGATTTTTTTTCATGTCCTTTTTTTTAAGGTAGTCACTCCCATTAACACATTGAGACCAGCTGATTTTGCACAGAGGGCCCAGAAAACCAGCAATTTTTCAATATTTTCAAAAAAACAGTGGAAAGTATGATAATATTGGATAATTTTTGTCTGTTGAAATGAATTCATCACATTTTACTGATTAAATCCATATATAAACTTCTAAGTAAATTGTACATAGCATGGGTGCGGTTCTCTCTATGTGCCACCGCTCGTGCATAGCATGGATGCAGTCTTGAATGTTGAAATGGATTAACTTGCAATTTAAAAATATTCAGGGCAAATTGAAAGTATCCATTTCATATACACTTCAAAGAATTGCCTTACCCTCCATTCCAAATTGCAAGTTGCCATTCCTTTGCTTAAGAAGTTCATGAAGAACTTTGTTCATTCATTCACTACCTTGGCTAAGCATATGGGCATTATTTGTGACAAACCATTCTCTGATGTGAAGAAATGAGAAAAATGAGAAGATACAGGATACATATTTTCATTAGCATTCTACATCATGGCAACTTCATCCCCCTCATCATAAAACCAAAAGGGATTGTGATTTCTTCAAAAGGATTATTGGAAGAAGCTTGAAACAGACTAGATTATTTGGATTCACTTGGATGTTAAAGGCATGGTTGAACTGGGTGTGAATTTAGAGGGATTTGCCTGGTTGAAGGCAAGCTGGGGCAAGCTGCCTCAATCTCTCTGGTTGTAAATTGAGATAGCCCCAAAGGCCAACTCCTGAAAGGAAAGTCAAGGTCCAGAACCATTCCCTCTGGTCTTAATATTTATGCTGCTGACAAAAAACAGCACCGGGTGATTGTGATTCGCCGACCTATGACGTAGCGTAGACGCTCCCCGCTTTTAGACGTCTTCCAGAGATCCTCGGGAAGCATGGAATACGTTCTGGGGTTGGACGTCGGTACGACTTCGGTGAAGGCAGTTTTGTTGAATGCCGTGAGTGGAGCCATTGCCAGCAAGCAAGCGAAAGATACCCAGGCGGCCGTGCAGAGCCGTCTCGAAGCCGGCCACGAACAGGATCCCGTGAAGATCCTTTCCACCGTCCACATATGTGTCAGTCGTCTCCCAAGGGATGCACTCAAGAGGGTGACCAAGATCGGGATTTCTGGCCAGATGCACGGCGTCGTCCTCTGGAAAGGCCCATCCTCGTGGGAATACTCCCCAAGGCAGGAACGGTACGATCTATCTCGAGACAAGACCAGCCATCTGTATACCTGGCAAGACGGACGGTGCAACAGCGACTTCTTTGCCGCGCTCCCCAAACCTCGCAGCCATCTTCGAGTGGGCACCGGCTACGGTTGCGCCACTTTGTTCTGGTTGCACCAACAGGACCCTCTCTTTTTGGAACAGTTCACCTGTGCGGGTACCATCCAGGACCTGGTCGTAGCCATGCTCTGCGGTCGAGAGGCTCCAATGATGAGCATCCAAATCGCAGCCAGTTGGGGTTTTTTCAACACCACGGATTGTTCGTGGAACGAAGACATCTTATCGCGTGCCAATTTTCCCGTTCGTCTTCTGCCGGAAATCCTGAGCCCCGATTCAGGTGTGGCCGGGACACTCTTGCATCCGTGGTGCGGGATCCCGGCCGGGACTCCCGTGAGCGCCGCCTTCGGGGACATGCAATGCTCCGTCTTTTCCACCCTGGACTCCACGCGGGACGCCGTTCTCAACATCTCCACTTCCGCCCAGCTCTCGTACATCATGCCCGAGGGGTTCTCGCCCCCCGAAGAGACAGAGCATTCCCGTGTGGAGTATTTCCCCTTCTTCTCAGGTCGGTATCTCGCCGTTGCTGCCTCTCTCAACGGTGGCAACGTCTTGGCTCACTTCGTCGGCATGATCCAGCAGTGGGTGCACACCCTCGGCTTCTCCATACCACAAGGTGAGAAGCCTTTTTTTTTTATTGCTATTGCATCCATGCGATTAAAGAAATTGGAAGCGTTCAATTTTGCTCGGTGAAAAACCTGTGAATTCAGTGTATGTAGAACTTAGCCCGAAGAACGTGGAATATATTCTGTTGACATGAACAAGAAAATGCTCCCATGAGAGAAATCGAACTTGAGAGGGGTAGGCGTATCGCCCTAAGTGCTTGACTCGGTTTGAATATGTGCAGAAATGCCAATCAACATTCCAATCCAAACCTTAACCCTGAATCTCTCTTGTGGACGAGAGGCTTAACATTTCACATATGGAAAACTGCATTTCTGCAAGGGATTGTGTTGAATGGTTCTGCCCCAGCATTGTTTTCAGGCATAGGAAGGTTAATGGAAGCCTATTTCATATATGGCTTTTGTCATCTTTGCAGAGAGCGTGTGGAAGGTGATTTTGAGTCAAGCCAAGTCCAGTTCATCTGCTTCGGACCTGGAAGTCGTTCCTCTCCTCCTTCGAGAAAGGCATTGTCCTGATAGCACAGCTTCCGTTTCTAACATCACTCTTTCTTCCATGAATCTTGGGAAGGTCACCAGGGCCGTCTGCCGTGGCATTGTTGCCAACTTACACAGGTGAGTGGCATTTGGAGTCACGAGCTTGGAACAACAGGTCTAGTTACCTGTCCTTGAGTGTTGGAGGGTGAAGCTTACAGTGGATCCAGAACTTCTAGAGCTTGTTCTCTCCTCCTGTAAAGACTTGCTTGAGCTCTGATACATCTACCTGTAATGATCCTCATAAGTTGCCCCTCGTCTTAAACCATCCAGAACATTACATGATGAGGACATTTTGACCATTCATATGATTGAGGATTAAGTAAGACTTCTGGAATAGAACATAGTCATTCATGTGGAGGGAGCAGTATGATGACCTAAATGTTTTGGAACACTTGTGACCTTTAACTTATGAATTAGACTGGGTGTCTGAAAGCAGGTCAAACATGGGAGGAGCTGTCTTTCTCAGTCACAAGTTTGAATTAGAAATTCAGAGTCATTGAGTCAGACTTCACATCAAATAAATAACTCTTTCAATGGTAATAATGGCCATGATAGTTCTTCCAAGGACAACATATAGGATTTCAGAGTATTGTACCCTATAGTTTCTGGAGTTTTAAGTGGCTAAATACTGGATAGGAAGTAACCAGTCATTCCTATGTCTTACTGCTTGTTCTTGCTGTTCAATTCTGTATGGTCATACCTGTGACAAGTGACAACTCTACTTGGAATAGCATGCTGTCTCGAGAAGAGCTGGTGAGGGCAGGGATAGAGCGGATCCAAGGGACAGGATCTGCCCTTGCTCGGAATCCTGTACTCCAGCTGGAGGTGGAGTCCCAATACCAGCTCCCTGTCACGGTCGGTCAAGGGGGAGACTCTGCACTTGGTGCTGCCAGGGCCATGCTGCATGTCTCTGACCCACGCAGATGAAGGCTGTTGCTGGAGGTGGAGGCCTAACATCGGCTTCCTGTTGCAGTTGGCTAACTAGGAGACTTGGTGCTGCCTGAGCATGCTCAACTCCCCACTTGAATGGACTGTTGTGCATTCCTAAGTGCAAGGCTTTTCCCCTTGCACAAAGATCCATATACCTGATACTCCTTGTTGGAAGTTGTCTGCTGTAGTAGAAACTATATTTTAGATACAAATTGTAAGAGTCTCCTCTGACTAATCTCACATGTGACATTCCTATTTGCATGTGTTCTTTAGTCCCAAGGGTTAGTACTAACAGAAAGGGATCAGCTTTGCTGGTTCTCTAGAATCTGGTAGTTAATTCGCTTTTTAAATAGAAAAATTGTGAATATCTATGCTTCATGTGCCAAGCAGAAATGGAATATCTCTTTATTAAGAATTCAGAGATGAACTTCCCTTAGGTACCTGCTAATGCATTTAATCTATACATTTACTAAAACCTCATATATAAATGAATATGTGCAAAAATAAGCAGCATAGAAAAAGCTAATTTTCATTTTATCTGAATATAAGAAAAGTTCAAAGGTGGACGTGGCTGTGGTCACTGAAAGATCAACCTGAGAGTGTTGTGTTTATTGGAGTGGATAAAAGTATGTATGGCATTCTGTGGTAATCTGGCAAGACTAATTCCAAGGCCATGGAATGCAAAGAAAAAGAGTGATGCTTGTAATACTGATGAGCATTTAGATCTTGCTTTGGCCAATTCATCAAAAATTTTGTGATACAGAGACATGGAGCCCTCCAGTGCATCAATTCCAATTTAATTAGTACAAATCCTTCCTGCTGAATGAGGCAGAACTTTGGAATTTAAATGCAGCTTTAGAAAGTGTTCCAGATAAAGTTTTGAAGAAAATCCTTTTACAAATTGAAGGGTGAATTTGATAGGACCCATGTCAAAATGTAAAAAGTCCTCATAAGCAAAAGACATTTCTATCCTAAATTCCAATGATGTAGAGAATCTAAGTTTTCATTTGTATTTTGGTTGCCTTTTCTACTTCTGATATCTTGTCACTCCTACTTTGCCCATATTATGCTTTGAATTAATTCACATGTGGGCCCTTCCATTCCACTTTCAATGAGGGGTCATGATATCACAACACTGAGGTACAAAATCGCCTCTTTTTTTTTTTAAAGATTCAAATGCAGGATGTTCTGAAAGTTTCTGACCCATCCACACCGATTGTGGGAAGGTGCTATGCCAGCTATTGTGAAAATATCCTGCTTATCTATATGGGCTACATGAATATTCAGGTGATCTTCTCAGGCCACGAAAAGGCTGTGCTGGTACAGGACAGAGCCCTATGCCACAAATGTGGTTTCCTGTTTTGTGTTGTTGAAGAGACAGGTTCAGGTCTAAGAATTTGACCAAGGAATTATCTGGACCTGAACACCCCATACACCTGTGGCACAAGTTCCAGCAGAGTGTTCTGTGTCAGCCCCACACAATAAATTGGGCATCTGTTATTCCCAGGGTTCTGGGTGGAATGAGAAACCTACACAACTGGTGTCATCTGTTGATTAATTGACAGCTTTGGGATGCTGTTCCAAGGTTCCTGGAGGTCGGCAGAAGTCATATCAAGTATCAATGCAGGAATGGGTTACCTGGGGTATTCTTGGCCATGTGGAATGCAATTTAACTGATATATTCTCATTAATATTGCTTCTATCTATATTTTAGTGGGTCAGAAACTTTCAGAACACCCTGTTGGATAGAATCTTCTTTTCCTAATTCTGAATCATAAATTGAGTTATGAACTATAGGCAAAAGCATCTTGAATCTCAAATGGCATTTTGAATCTCAAATCATCAGATCTCTTGACAAATGACATGAGTTTGGAAACTCTTTGAATTTTGGAAAGGATCATTTAGAGTTTGAAAGTCAACAAAAAGGCAATAAGACAGTTGCTCTTGATGATGAGACAGTTGACAGTTGATGAAACTGTGCTATCACTAAGACTGACAATATATGTGACCCAATCTTGGCCCATCTAAAAATTTTGGATAAGCATTTTGGGTGGATTTGATAGGTGCTTGCTACACACTGAATAATGTGTGAGTACACCTTTAAAAAATAGGTGCTTGCTACATGCTGAATAAAGTGTGAGTACACCTTTAAAAACGAATACACCCTGAAGTACCAGTATAGAGTGCAATTACAAATCAGGTTCAAGCTGCTCATTTGGATTTCCCTTCAATCATTTCATAGTGTTTGCATCTTCTGAGTTCTTCCTTAAATATGATTTAGAATGGAATCTGAACATTTTCAGTCCTCCAGTGTGGTTGCCTCCTGGTAATCTCCATATATGATTGCACAGTTTGGTTGAAAGGCACCACCATGGCCCTACTTAGGGCATGGTGGTGCCTTCCAATGACTGAACCTTGCTGCCTGAGTTCTTTAATAATATGCTTCAAATTCTGGAGTGGGGTTAATATGCTCTTCTTTGATTAATTTCCATATTGTGATTAAAATGGAGGCTAGCATTGTTTCTGATTGGTCCATTTTGAAGGTTGGCTATGCTTCATAAGTTCAACTTAGTGAAAACCAGACCTCTGAATTATGGATTTCTTTATAAAGGTTTGCCTTGCTGAAATTCCATCTTTTCTGTATCTTTCTGGATATGCAGATCTTAGGATTGTTCATTTATTTCAGTACTTTAAGTTTTTTAGGCTACATTTATGCCAAATTCCACTTATCCTAGAATTGTTTCTGGTGAATTTTGAAACTGTGACCCCTTTTGTTATAACCTTTTTCATCAAGGATTTTTGCTTGACCAATGAACATTCATAAAGAAATCTTGTGATTGTCTGCCTGTAATGTGCCACCTACCACTATGCAAAATTTCATCAATCAATCATCTTTAGTTCTCAGGATTTTTAAACATATTTTCATCCTTCCATCCTTACCTCCACAAAGTTAGGCCAATTTTCTTTATCTTGGTTGAGGTTTATCATAGGAATAAGTATTTCCTGAGTAATCTGTGATGGTGGACCACCTGGACTAACTAAGATGAAAGACAACTAAGACTAACTGCCCTACGTGCAGCTGGGAACTCACACCTGTACATGCACCCACTAGAAAATTAGTAGAAGGTTTTGTTTTTCATTCCAAGTTGCACATGGAAAATTGTAATGGTATTGATTTGTCAACTTAGCTTTCAGTTTTTCATGTGCACTGAGCTACAACTCAGCCTCACAAAATCATAATGCTTCAGCAGGAGAAGAAGGCTAAAATGTGGATATCCTCATGCATATGAGCCCTTATAAGAAATACTCAAAACAAAATTGACTCTGGCATTTTACTTCTTTGGTTACTTTTCCTTGTTTTTCCTTGCTAATAATTTATTTTCCATCATGGTTATTTTGAACATTGTCTCCATCATTTTGAGCAGGGAATACAACTGTGATATGCAAAGTAGTTTAAATTATTACTAGTCCTTCATTCCTAAATAAGTGATAATCTAGAAGTTCATTCTATTTGTTGAAATAGAGAAAATGTGTCCTGACATTCCAGACATTCATTTCCTTTGTTTACCCTGATGATTTTCCATGTGGAATAAAAAAAGCTGGAAAGAGTCCAGTCTGATATTAATCCTCCCTTGATTGCATCATGGTGTATGAAAGAGGTGAAACATGTCTAAGAAGAATGTAGGGGGAGGAGTGGTATGGAGGGAGTGTCTCAGTAAGACCAGAGTGTGTATCTATTGACTTGGAGCCATTCCTCTTGTCCAGTTGGTTTGTCATTTTCTATTGAAGAATGACATCTAATATTGCAGACACTCTCTAGCTAATGTTCCTTAACTTGATGCCATGTCTCTGATGTAATTTTACCCTCATTGATGAGAATCAGAGACAATCATGGAGTTCACTTTCATTGAGTAAAAAACCTGACAGAATGGTTTTTGTGCAGACTTGGCTATTGCTGGGCTGGGCCTCATGAACACAGTACCCAGAGAGATCCTCAGAGATATGTCTTGACCAGCACAATGTGTCCTTGTGTACAAGTTTGTATACAGGGTATGGCAAAAAAAGACAAATGGCTTTCAACCTAAATATCTTCCCTCCCAACAGAGTTATTTTCGTGAAACTCTTCGCATTGCATATATGTTTCCAATGATACCTCAAATTTCACCCAAATTTGTTGTGCCAAAGCAATTCTATCAGCAATTATTGAAAAGAAGTTAGACATTGAGAATGGACAGTTCCTGCTGGTAGTGGAGTGGAGGACACAATCAATCCCCATCCCTAGGAGACAGCAAAGCAGGAAGGTTGGCACTACCAGCAGGAGCTCTTGTCCATTCTCAATGTCTAACTTCTTTTCAATAATTGCTGATAGAATTGCTTTGGCACCAAAAATTTGGGTGAAATTTGAGGTATCAGTCAGAAACATACTCATATATGCAATGTGAAAGTTTCATGAAAATAGCTCCATAGGGAGAGAATATATTTAGGTTGAAAGTCATTGGTCTTTTTTTGCCATACCCTGTGCTCTGTTTCCTTTACATATTTTTGGATGAAATTTTTTTACCACCAGATATATATATGATAAAATGTTGCCACACTTATGAATTGCAAAATTTGTGAAATTTGAAGCTGTGGTATTCCACAAACATTGATGAGAGCTTTGCATTGGCAGAAATATGCAGAGATGATTGAGGTATTCTGTGAAAAGACTAATATTAAATGATGGAGGCCTCTCTTCCATGCTATTCATTAAGCCTTGGACCATTCATATTGGATTATGAAGGAAATGTGATTAGGTATGATTGAAAGTTCATATTTTACACAACCAATGCATAAAATGATGCACAACACATGAAACATCACTGCTTCTCGTAAAGGAGAGCATTGAATGACAGATTGGATCTGTCTCATATGTAGATTTAGACATGAATACAGTTTTTGTGTGGTTATAAAGTATTTGCATGCGATTCATTAGCTCAGATAGATGAGACACAGTGTAGCTGGAACCACCTGCACTCAGAACCCTACGCAGTTCTGAAGTCTTTCATACCATACAAAGATACTGCTTATGAAGTGGTGCTAGCCTTCATCTAGTGAATCTTCACGACTGTCGATGACTGGTCCACGTGGACTCATTGGCTGGATTTGATATGTCGTTTCCCACTGACAGGAGGTAAGGGTTGGCTTGAGAGAGTAGTGGTGCCGTATGCAGACGATTCCGAAGAAAGCTCAAGCTCGACTCCTAATACGCCAAGAGGTAAACCGTGGGACACATGCCTAGAGGCCATTAGTTTCACTTTTTACGGTTTGGGAACGTGGAAGGGCTAGAAGTGAAGGCTGAAGGCGAGGCACAGCTGGAAGGGTGAATTCCGGTCGGATAGAGTGGATTGCCTCGCGCGTCTCCTCCCTCGTTCCCAATAAGTGCTCTAGGGTTCAACTCGTTTCACCTCATTTCCACTTGATTTTCCATAAGATCTGGCCCAAAAAGCGAGGCTCTTGTCCCAATTTAAAGTCCATAACTCCTGCCAAAAGTCGGTCGACTTTTTAGGATTAATGAAATACAGAAGCGATAGTAAAAAAAAAAAAAGAAGAAATCTTTGCAATAAATACTCGGCAGGACGAAACCCATTCGTGATAATTTAAAACCTTCTTAAGTTCTCTAGAAACAAACCTCTATGAGGACAGACTCGGGTGGGATGAGCTTCACTTTCTGGTGCGATTGTCATGATCAAAAGTTTTAATACGACTATATTCTGCATGGATGCTATAAACGTTTTTCAGCGACTGAATTTTATTGATGCATTGCAGCCCCATATCCTCGTATTGATGCCATAGATCTGGTGCGTACTGACTAGTTATCGTTGGGATCGTGGAGATAATGTGATCACGGACCCAATTATTGAAAATTAATATTCTGAGCCATCGTTTCCTTCCACAAACTCGAAAAGGAAAGAAATAAGAAGTTTAGAACACACACGAGGACTGAATAAAAGTAAACTCGCAGGTCAAGGAGACATACAGGGTGCGTAAGAAGTTCTGTTACAAACGTTTCTTTGCCAAAAACAACCAAAGCAACAAGAACGACATCTTCAAGTGATAATTTATTTAGTACAAAGTGTCAGTCAATGTTAGGAACCATAGCTACTCGAAATGTCCGCCACGTTTGGAAATGCAAGCCTTCAATCGAGGGCGGAAAGCGCATACTGCAGCACGCAGCTGATGCTGTGGAATATTCTTCCATTTTTGGACCAAAGACTTCTTAAGGGCTTCGATGTTG
>CAJPEV010002269.1:25751-47405 GCA_905338385.1 Darwinula stevensoni | reverse complement strand
GAGATCCTTTCTAATGAGGAAGTGGTAGGCATGGGTCTGCCCTGTAGACGGTCTGTGGGTTCGGGTATTGCCGCCCTCGTTGACTGCGCCGAAATGTGCGCTCCTGCTGTGTATAGTTTTGACTGTTCGCAATAAATGTAAATAACTGAATGAAGGCTTGAGTAAATCATGATGGCATTTCTGCTCATTAAGACATTCCGTGTCAAGGTCGAGCCTTGGATGGTTATTTTGGGTATTTTTTGCGAGTGTGCAAGTAAACTGGGTATCCAGCATCTATCTGCATTGCTCCATTGTCTTGCCTCGTTCGCGAAGGCATCTAAACCCCTTTTGAAACCTGTCGCCGCTATCGCTTTGCGGTTGATATGACCTAATTTAGAGATTCTCGCGAACTCCACCTCTCGTCACACCGATTTTACGGTGACCTCCAGATGAGGTCAGTTGAAGAAAAAACTGGTTTGAACTCGGGTTTTCCATTATAAGTACAAGATAGCATTGTCACATGGGTAATTTCTTTCGCATTATGTGTACTTGAGGCATATAATTTAGTTCAACGTATGCAGAAACATAAGGTGTGTCTGTAAGCAGGATGACTTTGCATTGAAAAACAAGAAAACTCGTATCTAATGCGGTTTGCGTTCTACATTTTGAAATTCTGCTTGGCTAGGAACGTGAAAGGCTTGTTTGCGAAAGCAAACAATTGAGATCGTTATTATTTGGGCCTCCCATGAGCTCTTGAGTTCTAATCTAGTAACAGTAAATACAACTTTTCCTGTTTCTCATGTCTTCAGCATCTGTATTTTGGCTTACGATCGCTCGCTGTATTCTTCCTTTAAGATGATGTAGCTCGGTCAGGTTCAAGGCCATTCTTGACCTTTGACCTGCAGCGGACCGTGCGAACGAGCGCACGAGAGTTGAAGGTCGTCTTTCGAAATCCAACTGACAGCATTTTAAAAGTGAACAAAACCTTACTCTCTTATCCACTTGGATCTTTTGAAGTGGCTGGGCTACACTCAATCTGCTTGGACAACACTTGAGTTGCTTTTTCGGCTGGATTTGTGAGTGGCCGCTCTTGGTGCTCCAATCTCTCGGATGGGTGAACTGGTTTTTCCGGTTTCAGGAGCGTTGTACGGATACTTGGATGGTCGTCCACAGTATATTCTGTAGAATATTGTTGATGTTCGTATCTCCTCAGAAGGAAGTCTGCTTTTGACAGATCTCATTTTCTTTTGCATGCTTAGATTTTCTCGTGCCGCACCTCAAGGTAGTCGTGTCGATCATGAGTACGTCCAGTGCCGAGACGAACTGCTGGCTATATGTAATGGGAGGATATTTATTTAATTCGGTGTTATTTGTTTGTTCATTGAGGCTAATATGAGTGTCAAGAGTTTCGAAGCTGACTTTATGCCTTTGGTAACACTGTCTGAAAGGGAATAAGTACGCTTGTAGAGCCAGGCCTAAAGGGTTTCTGTATTTCCATGCTGTACAAGGTCCGCTTTCAGCGTGAGTTTGCAATGGTTAGTGTAACGCAGGCGTTGTTGTCTGTTTCTGCAGGCAACCACCTGCACTGGGTCCGTTTCAGGCGTTTGGAATAAGGCAACAAGAAGACAGGAAAAATAAAATTCCTCTATTCTAACATCACAACTTAGTAACTATCAGTATAGGGAGTGCTTCTGGTATTGACTCCCGACAGTTCAGGTATTAGCAAACGGGCGCTCAGCCTTCAACATAAAACATTTAGGTCCTATCAACAACAAGATGCGGCGCTCGGCCTTCCACACAGAATTCACTTAGGGCCTAACGCACTGAGGACTACAACGGCACTCGGCCTTCTACATAGAATTCAGCAGTTTTTCTGCGCTCGGCCACCTACAAAGAATTCAATGGTTACTCAGCACTCGGCCATCCACAAAGAATTCAACAGTTGCAACAATCAAATAAGGTTTCTCAGGGAGAATAAGTGGACCGGGCACTCAACCTGAACGTAAGATTGAAGGTTACCAGATCAAAGCGCCAGCGCTCCAAGGCAAAACTCCGTCTCCCATCAGTCTTCTCGCAGGCTCAGATAAAAATCAGGATGTTAGAACTTTGCTGAAAGAGCCATACCGATGGAAGTGCAGAGAAAGAAGAGGGTCCTTTCGGGAGGAATCCCAGATGCAGGGAGCGAGGGAGGGTCAGATGCAAAGACAGAAAAACAGCAGGATGAGATAACAGTCGTGCCCGAATAGGGGGCCAGAGATCCAGAGGAGAAACGGGAGACGACTGCCCCGCCAACAGGACGTCTTTCTGCGATGCAGACTAAAGCAGGGATGCTTGACCCTATTTTTGAAATGTTCATACAACTGCACGTGCAAGCCTATTCAAAAGGACCCCTGCGGCATCAGCTGATGTGAAAAACCCGACAGGACATCGTCTGCTGTAGATGTTACATTAGGCCTAAGTAAATGGTTCGAGGTCTTATAATCATGCTTCTAGTACAGGGTCCTCGAAGAAGGTTATTCGGCCTGACTGATCTCCAACCCTGAAATTGGACTGCATGTGATGTAGCACTTCTCGTGGCCTTTCTGATAAAAAATGTCATGGTATGAGTGGCTAATGTGGCAGAGTGAGATAGCACAAAACGGTTAGAATGGAATTAGTGCTAGTGTGAGCTAAGAGGGTGGAGATTCAGACCCCTGGAGTACCTGGCAGGTACTCGAGTGTCTAAGATACATGGCATGGGGTTCCTTAAGAACCCTTCCCACACTGATCTTTGGCTCTTTGAAAGGCTGCTCAAATAAGCAGGGATAACAATGGCAATAAATAACGTTGAATTTACCTTAACAAGATCTGTAAAAATAGGTTCTAAAAATATTGAGATTTATTTTTTTCCAAAACGGTTGTAAACGTTTAGGATCACAAAATAAAATACCACAGGGGAGGTCTGGCCAAACCCTTAGCTTAACAAGATTTGGGGGAGATTCCTGCCGATAAGGCAACTGGGCTCTTCACCCCGGGGAGAGTAAAGTAAAAAGGCATCGTGACGATCCAAAGGTTTCGAGACGATAGACAGACCATTTGAACTTGTAGAAAGATGGAAGTAAGGAATTGACGGAAGGGAAAGAAGTGGCCAGTGTCGCAGGTCCAGCCGAGATTCCCTGAAGAAGTGAGACATGGTCGGGAGAAGGTTTGGCAGGCCTGTCCTGGTCCATGTCGTTTCCCCCTGCCTGGATGATTAACTTGACCGGCTAACTATCTATTAGACATGTAGAGTTGTCAAGGTTCAGTATTAAGGAAAAATGGGCTCCTGAATGGCCAGAAAATAGGACTGAAGTTCAGCGTCGGAAAGTCGTTAGGGTGCTGTCTGGCGTAGTGCAGAGTCCGTGTGATAAATGAGTGTCCAATCAGAAGTACGATCGCGTCAGTCAGTATTTGCCCTTGATGTCAATGGAGGAGTTTTCTTGGTGGGGGTGGAGCTTCTGGAAGGTCATCCTAAGGTTGCTTAGATCGTTTATACAACTCCCTCTCATTTCGGGATCTGGAAAGGGAAAAGAAAAAGACGAGTAAGGATTGAAGTTGGAACTATGATCTGAAAATTTTGATTAATCCTTTGAATTAGCAATACTTTATGTAGAAGAGTTTCTGCTTGTACTGTCTGTATAACTACTTGAATGAAGCGATTGAGAGATAATATCTCTACACCACGCATGTCCTGCACAGACATTCCAATCGAAAGAAATCTCTTGCTAGACTATCCACTTCTGTAATTAACTGTTCCTGTCAAGTCAATTTATCCTTCAGGGTAGTTGGCGTTCCTGAATTGTACCAGGCATCTGGAAATCCAATGGAACTCTTGGAGACTGTTGAAAGAGAGCCTTAAGAGAGAAACTTTCATGGAACTTTGCTAAGAAGTTCTGATAGCAAAAAGTACGGAAGGAAGACGCAAGTCCCAAGTGCCAGGAAAAGAGTTTTACAAAAGTTCTGTCAGTTTTTTAACCGCAACTTTGAGACTTCATCATATCATTGCTGAAAATAAAGCTACTTAATCAAAATAAGTTGCATTATAATCAACGCATTTCTGCCAACGAGTTACAAACGCATTTATACATTTTAAGTAAAAAAAATGTGGATTTCTGGAGTCAATGAACTGTTTGAAGGCGGTTTCAATAACTGCTTGGTTGGAGAACGATTTCTCCCAGAGGAAAGTGTCGAAATGTTTGAAAATTTGGTTGTCCGTGGGGGAAAGCTTCGTACCCCAACTGGTTCAGTTGCCTGAGAGTGACTTGGGAAACATGAGGAGGAACATTGTTGTGGAGTAGGATAGGGCCTTTTCGATTCACCAATGACAGCTGTAGTTGGGACAGCTTCTGGTGGACAAGGTCCAATTCACGACAATATCTTTGTACCTTTCTACCTTATCGAACACTACCTGAAAGGTAGTGTTCGATATGGTAGGTAGTGTTCAACTGGTCATAAGCAACTTTTTTCTTGAGGATATTCCTATCCATGCTGTCTTTCATGGAGTTGGTAGTGATGTTTCATTTTCGGCGTCTTAATGATATCGATTGAAGATGCCTTGAAGCTTATTTTAACATGCAAAAATTTTGCAATTTGAAGCAACTGCAACGACGCTATAATTGTCTTTGTAATCAAATATTCTTTCCGAATTTTTTTCATATCATTGCAAATGAGGAGTTCAAGTAAGAAATATTTGAAATTATCTCTTAAGAAAGATAGCAGGCTTTGGGAGCTACAAGTGGTTCTCTACAGTATTCTTAAGAATCATTGAGCACACCTATAAGGACCCATCCAGGTTTTTTCAAGTCTTCTTCCCTTTCTTGTTTCTTCCCTGGAGTTTTTCAGAAGGGCAAGTTTCTTGAACTTGAAGGAGATGGTACCCTTCTCCATCCCCTTCTTAGAATACTTTTTGTCCCTTTCTTGAGCCAGGTTGATGTTGGAAAGAGCCCTTTCGTCGAGGGACTTGGGCACTCTCCAGTTTCCTTCTGATGGCAGACTCGGTATCGTACGGGCCTCGCAACGCCACTTCTGTACCATCCTCTTCTGGACCTTCTGTCACCTGAAAGATGCAATATCGGGAAGAAATTCCTGTTTGAGTTCAGGCTTTGTTTGATCATGGGATGATCCAAAATCTGTACATCATTTGGTAGTTATCCGTAATCACTTCCCAGGTAGGTCTGATTGCTTTTTTTATTATTAGAAAGTCACTAATATTTACTTCTACATTGATGTCAAGTTACATGAAGGTGCAAAGGTGTTGCAATTCAATAAAGGAAAGTAAATTTTACATGTCATTGCATAATTTACCTCCACTTTATATGCTTGTGCTGCCATGCATACCTCAACTCACTCAGGAAATAATTTCTGGTCACTTCGCAGAACAAATATGGGTTCCTCTTGAACATTAGCTCATAAGATGAGAAGCCTGTAGAAGAATGAATAGATGTTCTCTAACCAAACAGGACAGGCTCCAGAAATTGAGAAATTTCCTTCTGGAGTGTCTGGTTCGTCCTTTCATCTATGCTATTGGTTTGTGGGTGGTAAGCAGCATAAACGCGATGCTTAATTTTCCAATGCTTGAGAAGTTCTTCTTTGATCTGAAAATTGAATAATAAAGAATCAAACGTATCATTAAGAAGGAAGTGGCATTTGCATCTTTAGTCGTTCTAGTTTCATACCTTCTTGCAGAATTCTATGCCCTCGTCAGATAGGTTTTCAGCCCCAAGAATTGTTCTAAAGAATAGAGGCCGATTTAGTTAACTTGATACTGTCAAAGTACTCTAATAAGAGACTCATTACAAAGCTGATTTAATTGAAAAACGTCCAAGATAAAAGGTCTTCACTCGATAGTTATTTCCAGCTGGTGAAACAACGAGGCAAGACATCTCGCTACGTCGTGTACTTCCTTGGAAGACAAAAGAAAGGCTCCCACCCATTTTGTGAAATAGTCCTTCACAGTAAGGATGTATTTCATGCCTGGCGGTGTCTGAGAATATGGCCCCATCCATGTAAATGTGGTTTCAGAAAAGATAAACTATTTCACAAGTTTCCCACTAAAGTAAACTTGCACTACATGCAACGATGCTTCTTGAACTGCATGAAAATTATAAAGCATGCTTTCCTTTTTCGGTCCGGAATGTCATGATTGTGGTGTACTTACATAATTTTTTATGCCTTGCACCATCCTTTGCCCGTAAATCTCTCCGAAACTTTTTGCAGCGTTTTCTTCTCGCCCAAGTGACCACAACTATGGTGGTGTCGTGTGGAGGGGCTTCAAAGTGAACTTTTAACGTTAACTTTAGGCCGAAAGCAAGGGAAAGATAATTTAGCACGAGCGGTTAATCGGAGGCAAAAGGAAAGGGTCCGGCCTCGCTCCTCAGACAGGACAAGCCGTCTAAGGAGACGTCTGATGAAAATAATAAAGCGGTGTTCAAACAAGATGTTCAAGTTAAATTAAGAGAAGAAAATAAATATCGCAGATGTTGATGTACGTGTTGCGGAGGACTTGAAGGAACAGTCTGCAGAAAAGTCTCACTATGGAAAGAACAAGTCCGGCGCCAGACGGCAGCGGAGAGACCGCAGGCAGGGCTGACCAGAGGGACGAACTCACACGACGGACGACACAGGACAGACGGACGGAAGACGTAAGTCGGCGTGGCCGGAAGGGGGAGGTCACACCCCCAAAAATACAATGGAAGGCTACGCGGGCCCAACCCTGACATGGGCAGAACCCTTGCAGGGCCGCGAACAAAATAATGTCCCGCGGGAGCCAGAAGGCTCTATTGAGGTTATATTCGAATTTTACTTATTTTTACTCATATGACAGTGGCATTCTTCTAGAACTTCCCTTTTTTTCTTTTTCATCTGTGATGACTTTCCTCTTCACCACCTTCTTCTCTCCCACATAATATAGTGTCACCTATGACATGAAATGCAGTAATAAATTTACTAGTGCAATCATATCAGATGTCGGTCAATTGTATTGGAGAATTTGTATTTTTAATTGAATGTGAAGAATTCTGCTGTTAAGCAGCTGAAATGTGAAACTCCTTGTTACATTAAGAAATCCCTTTGAGTCGATTCCTAATTCCGGAGCCACGAAGCACGCCTCAAGAAAGTATTGATGATAACATGACACCAGATGTCTCTGCTCTGTAATATTTCGACCCTCCCCTATCCCTGTGAGTGTTTCCTCTTAATTACACTCGCAACTCCATGCTACGTTGGACTAGCAACCGGTGAGGAAGGATAGGCTACGCATAGAAATCTTTCGACGCGTGGGTTACATGAGTATATGATATGGGGAACCGGAGAAGCAAGTTAAGCGCAAAGACACAAGACAAGTGCGCGAGCACATCGGAGAGAGAGTGATAAGAAATGTCCTGCCTCGACTACTGAGGAAAGAGTGAACCGAAAGCGTCCCGGGGGGCCTTTTATGCGCAACCTTGTGACGTCACTCTGCATGCACAAATATTCATGACCTCTATGCCGGGGGTTTGACCGTGACAGTTCTTCGTCCGTTCCTTGTTCCCGGCCGAAGAGGTGGAAGTAGGTCGCCACACGAGCGCCGTTTTGCTAGCCCAAGAAGAGAGAGTGATATTCTCCGTCCTTCTCATCAATTATGAGAAATACAGAAGAACGTAGCACGTGGATGAAAATCTACTTACGTATCCGACGAAAGCCCTCATCGATACATAGCATGAAGGCCATTTTTGTATCATCACGTGACGCGACTTGGGATCCTCTCGAACGAGGCAATGACGGATTCTAGCTCGTCGAGTACTTCCTACGAGTGTCACGTGAGCTTTTTGTTTCGACATCGTTGATTCCCCATCTCCCAGGATCCGCTTTCCGTCTTTTCAATGCCACGGGACCCTGGGGAAGAGATAAGAAATCGGGGGAGGCACCAGTCACATCTGGGTGCTTTCCGCGTTCCTGCGACGGCGATGAGTGGTTTTCCGAGGAAAAATAGATAGGAAAGATAACTTGAAATGTTTCGATTTTAAAAAGAGAGGCACGAGAATAGAATCCCGTGTGAGGAAGGACGGCACACCTTTCATCCGCTTCGGTTTTTCTCGTCCCCGCTCGCTCTTCGACCGATGGGGAAATCGGTAGGGGTTCGTTCGGGTGGGCAAGGGCCTAAGGTGCTCTCTCTGTTCGTGTTGCTGGCGGTGGGGCGGCGGGCCGGAGCGCAAGATCTGGTCATGATGGTGTCGTTCGACGGATTCCGGCACGATTACTTCTCCGTCGCGGACACGCCCAATTTCGACACGTTGAGGGAGGATGGGGTCTACGTGCCGAAGATGAAGCCGATCTTCACGACCCTCACGTTCACGAATCACCACGCCATCGCCACGGGTCTCTACGCCGAGACTCACATGGCCATCGCGAACGCGCTCATCGATCCCGAGACGGGGGAATATCATTACCTGTTCGAGGATGGAGACGGTGTTCTCACCAAAGATCCCCGCATCATCCCGATCTGGGTAGTTCCATGTCATTTTCGGGAGGTCTAACGTGGGTTAAGGTTAGACTCCGATAGCGATTCTGGTCGAGTGAGCTCTCGTCTGACGAGTTAGCTTGTTGGAATGTGCAGGTTAAACCTCGGTTTCAGTGATTGCATCTCGAGTTAGGGCATCACGTGCCTAGTAACGAGATCCCTAGTAAGAATTTGTTGTTGGAGTTAAAATGGAATGACCTCCGCTACCGGACTCGTATTTGTTTCTCGATCGACCCCTCACGAATCATAGACTTGTGTGTTATCACTTGGAAAATGGAGGAGCGATGGGCGATAGTGACTCCCCTCGTTGATTGCTCACGGCCCAGGTGGCCCTAGAGGGCGCCGTGGAATGCGTTGAGTATTGAGAAATGCGCAGGTCATTTGCGACATGGGAATATAGTTTTTCTGCGTCGTGTTTTTTTGGGGCCACCTGTTGATTTTTTGTCGGTGGAAGCTGAGGTGAGAGAAATGAAAATATTCGTCGGCTCGAACACGACTTCTGGTGCGACACATTTCAATGCACTCTGCTGCAAGCGAGTTTCTGTGGCTGTAGCCACGAGTGCAATCGACGAAACTCGGTCAGCGTCAACATGGTGATGCTGACCGAGTGATGAAAGAATTATTTCTGATGAGTCGAGCGTTATTCGTACGAAAGGGATCTAAAAAGGCTAAGGGCCACTCAGAGTGGAGCGGACGGAGCGAAGCATGCAAGAAGCATTTGGATGCATTGCACGAGATGACGTTTGAAGGCAGGGAAGCATCCTCACTCTCAGCCTCCTCTCCGAGATCGGGTGGAAAGTGAGTTTTCCACTCTCACCCGAAAGGACGAACTGGCCGCTCACGTTTTTCAGGGGGGGAAAGCGGCTCTCGGGCGTGTCCGTGCCAGCCTTGCGTTGCTAAGGTGACGAACTTCCGAAAGGATTTCATTCCCTGCATATCGAAGAGGATGAACGCCAAAAGTGAATAGTAAAGTTTCTTTAAAAGTACGATCGTTGCCCCCCGTTAAAGCATCGTAGAAGTTTTTGGAACCTGGGGAAGGGGAGGGATGGACGGGATTGCTTTGTATCACCCAACCAAACGGGTCGCAACGGCCAGGCTCCTTTGACCGCAATCAGAGTATGACACGACGGGGATTGGAAACCAGATGCACAGATTGTGTCCAGGTTCTAACGTGCCGGCATGGCCCATCGTTCCTATTCTCGGGTGGGGTACGGACGAGCGAGAGCCTCGACGGGGAAAGATGAAGCGGGTCAAAGTGTGGCGACGATAGAGAGGACACTTGGACAGGGTCTGGCCATCTCGGCGTCTCCGTCCCGCTCTCCACATTCTCCGTCGCAGACGGGACGGGACGGGGAGCGATGCCCCGTCGGAGTGCATGCACTGGAATGTGCCTGCATCCATTGACACCAGGAATTGATAACTCCTGGTGGTTTCCGAAAAGCACACGTTCTTTAAGCTCGAGTGAAGAACACACACGGACCTTGAAGAAAATCGACACTTGTTTCCGAACACCAGTTAAACATTGTATAGAAACGTAAGACGTGGCAAAAGCTCCATGACTTTGACAAAGAAGTTCCCGTTACCGCCTGAGCGAATTTCACGAAGTTCCTCAGAATACATAGAATTTTACAGTAGTTGCTGACTTCATCTTTGCGAAACTGCAAAAGAAAAGAACGTTGGGGAAAGTGTGAAGAAATGAAGAGGGATTAGGGACCCGATTAGCATCCGATCGGCTAATATGAACGATGGAAGGCACCTGGGAGACAGGCTCTCCTTTACAGAAAACTTAAATTCCAATTTCACCTTCTGATAGTCGATTGCATCGAGCAAAACGTTATCGATGCAGTTAACAAAATTACCACTCACTCCCGTGACGAAACAGGTGTCGAACGAAGAGGCAGAGAGTGGGAGATACTCGGGAGTGAGCATGTGGGCCGGAGGGCAGTTTCACTGGGGCCCGAACGAAGCCGTGCCGACTCATCTCACGTTGTACGATGGGAGCGTGCCGTGGGAGGAGAGGGTGGATCTCGCTCTGTCCTGGTTCGTCGACCCGGATCGACCGGCCAATTTCGTCGTCTTCTACTTGGAGGAACCGGATCACATGGGGCACGAATACGGACCGGATTCTCCGGAGGTGAAGGCGACGGTGGAGGAGGTGGACGGATTGCTCGGGTACATGGTATCGCGACTGCAGGCGATGGACCTGTGGGATAGGACTAATCTCGTCCTCCTCTCGGATCACGGAATGGTCGGAGTGAAGAACGACTCGATCGTGGATCTGCCGTCCATTCACGATCCGAGTGATTACCGGCGTGCCAGCGGCTCGCCCGTACTCCTCATCTACCCAGATGAAGGTCGGTCTTGGTACTCTTCTCCTTTCTTCGTGATGAGAACTTTCTCTTTTTGTGTTCCACGCGACAGGGAAAGAGGAGGAAGTGTATGAAGGATTCCTCGATGCATCCGCGACGGAACCATTCTCGGTGTACAGAACGGAAAACAGTCCCGAGGAATGGCATTACGGACCCTCGGCCTACATGCCACCATTTTACGTCGTTGCAGACAAAGGATATGCTTTCAGTGATGCCTTTTGGCTGGAACTTCCCGAAGGTCTCTTTCTCTTTTCTCTCCACAACTTCGATGACTTCTTTTTATTTTTATCGTCTCATGGAGCATGTCGCCCGTGAACAGACGAAAGGCACGATACGTACGGGATGCACGGATACAACAATTCCTTCCCCGAGTTGCAGACCTACATGATGGCCCACGGACCGGCATTCAAGAAGGGCTACGAGTCGCCAGAGGGTGCCGTTTTCGACAATGTCGATATCTACCCTTTGCTCTGTCACCTCCTGGGAATCCAAGCCCGCCCTAACAACGGAACGCTGGAGCACTCTCTGGACTTGCTGCTGCCGACATCCTCCCGAAGCGGGGAGCCTCCCGACTCGCCGTCCGCCTCTCTCGACGGCTCGCCATCGACTGCGGGTTCCGTAGCGCTGATCGCTGGGGTCGTGGCGGCTGGGGTCGCTGTGGCGCTTTCGCTCGCCGCTCTGGTCGTGTACGTGAGACGGCGGAGGAGGGAAGCGCCGATGGCTCTGAGGCCATCTGCTGCCGATTCCACTTCCGGCTTGGTTCCTTTGGATGCCATTAGTCTTGGTTTCAGGTCAGCGTCATCGGTTATCTCTGAAATGTCACAATTTTCGGATGCGATCGTGAGAGGGACTGGTTAGAGGGGAATGAATTGATGTGTAGGAAATGATGGCTTTAACATTTTTTTTGTCACGTGACAACACTTTTACATGCACTTTTGAAGAGTTGGATATCGTGTCGGAACATAGCCAGCATGAGAGAAAACCAAGCCTTTGATCATTGAAGGCTGTGATGCAGAACATTATCGGTGAAGAATGATTCCATGATTTACAGGCACCCAAACCTGGAGGCGTGACATCGCACGATGGTCTTCCCGCGAGGCTGGACACGTACCCCAACACTGCGGCAGGGAATCATATTTCGCACGCTTTTAATGCAACCTGCAATTTGTTGTATAAAAATGGGAGTTTCTGGTGTTATGCGTTTACTGCCAATTATTGTCGATTAAAACGTGCTTCCAAAACCTCAATGAAATTAAGATTCTCTTCTGTGCTGTGTCTATTTCTGACAGATGCTCAAAGAATCTTCATCTTGGAAAATGACTCCAGTCATTTTGCTCAATTTGTGATGATGTGATCGAAAATTTGTAAGAAATTGGCATTATGCCGAGGTGAGAAAAGCTCTCGGGAGTCGATGTGTTATAATTGATTAAAGTGATTGGGATTGGGAAGGGATCTGGTAGTTTTTGCAACATCGAAACCGAGAGAAATTGATGCAAGAAACTTGTATCTATTTAAGTTCGTCACAGAGAAGCAATGCATCGTCTCAAAATCAACTTCAGTTTTTTTATACTCGGGGAAGGTCATGTATGGGATGAAAAGTAATTGGGCCAAGAATCTTGTCGGACACCTATATTAAAACTTGGGAAAGGGTCAGAAGTGGTGCTGCTCCCTTGAATTTTAGTAACTTCTCTTAGATAGGTGAGGAGTGAGAGAGAGTATGAAAGGAACATCCACGCTTCGCCAATTTGTTTGTGAGAATGTTTATGGTCTTTTGTATCGAATGCTTTACTGAAATCTGCAAGGACTGCTCCTGTGACACATCCCAAGCCCATGGCTTTTAGGGTGTTGTCAGTGAGGGCTGAGCTGTGGAGTGGTACTTTCTCCCCCAACCAATCAGAATTTAGAGAATGTTGGTGATTGAATGTATGCCTCTCGATGATTTTGTTTGTGGTTGGTAGTAGGGATATGGGACGGTAGTTGGAAGGATCACGAGGGCTGCCTTTCTTACGGAGGGGGATTACTTTAGCAATTTTGAAGCATGAGGAGATAGGTGGAGGAGGACAGTATGGCATTCAAGAGATGAGTAGTATTTGGACAAAGGTATTCCCGTAATGCGCGGAACTAAGTGCGATGGGAGTGATACCATCCATCCCACAAGAGGATTTATCAGGTAATTTAAGGATGTAGGCCAGTGTTTCGTCTTCAGAGATGGGAAGGATGTCAAGTATGGCTATGGGGGAGTCAGGATAGGATGAGAGGATGTTGAGGTGTTCTACGCGGTTAAAGGCTGCTTGATTAAGGTAGGTATTGAACTCATTTAGGGACAGGGGAAGTGCTAATGTTTGTTTTGTGAGGTCCATGGAAGATTTAAGGCTTGTCCATGATTGACGAGTGCTTTTTTTCTTGCTTAGCTGTTTTTCTGACTAGGACGATAGTATTTAAATATATTCCAGTAGTCTGGAGAACCAGTTTTAATTACAAGTTTGTGGAAGTAGTTACGTTCCTTAGTTAAATAAAAAACCTTTTATCACAGAATGCATCTCGTCAATTAAGCTACCCCCTTGGGAATACCGGTTTGGGTGTGTTGATTTTTCATGAGGGAATACAGGTTAGTGGGTTTTTCCAGTTAGTTCATTAGGGTATGGAGTGTGGCGAAGAGATTGAATGGTGGTTTTGTATATTTTGTTGGGAACTTTGTAGGTACCAGAATTCCCTTCCCGATTCGAGTGTCAGCATCAAAATCCAGTGAAGGTGAAACGACATGACGACAGGAACGGAAAACGAAAAAGTTACGAAAAATGCTGACCTGAAAATGGAACGTCGAGTTTGAGAGTGCGGTCCTAGGAATTCCTCTCGGGCCTTCAGAGAAAGCTTCTTGACTGAGAACCCGGGGCATACTGCTGGTCAACGTGGTGTTTTTAGCTTGTCGTGGAGGCATGCCCAGCAGCTTTTTTTTTTTGGTATGGTCCGTATGTGGTCCAGTGGACCACGTCCTATTTCTTCTCTCCGCAGCTGAGGTTTTGATTTGTTTAGCTTGTCAGTATATGTAAGCACGTTCTCACCGCGTCCTTGCATTCTTTGATTTAATTCTTTAAGATGCTCAAAGATGTCGGCCGTGTACGCTAGTTTTCCAGCCAGTAATTGTAACAAACCGGCCAGCTGCGATTTGTGGTGCAACGTTAGAAACTGCTCTACCTCGTCCCTAAGCTCAAAAGTTGTTCACAGGACCTTGCCTCGCGAAAGCCAGAGAACCTGTGTGTAAAAGTAGGGATCGGCGATCTAAAAGTAACTGGGCTGAACAAATCTACCAGAATGGTTTCACTAGCTTCGGCGAATCACGCCTTCCTGTCTTTGAATTGCAATACTTGTCTTTGGACTTTTGTCATTTTTCGAAATCCTGTACTAGATTCCAATCCCCTGCGATTATTCCGGGTATGTCTTTTTTTATATTATCTTACATTCCAAGGCCATCCAGGTCCATTGTCAAAATGTTACGCTTCCTTCTACTCAAGTTATTCTCTCGTACTGAAAAGCGCAGCCGTTCCTCTCATTATTTGAGAAATACATTTCTCCTATCATCCTGTTCTCATTTTATCTCATTCGTCATCCAAAAATTGGGTGACAGATAATTCGTGACTTTTTATCTCGGAAGCGTACGAGCAAGTCTCTTATCTAGTGAATAAATCGTACAAAAATGAATTTTTCTGCCGGTGAAGTAGGCTCGCATTATCAAGACTAGCAGTCAACCAGTACAGAAGTTCTTTATGATGAATGTTAATGAAGGCATCAAATTAGAACGAGCAATGAAGATGGCCATTTGAGCTTAAGTGAAGCAGGCAGCACTTGCGCGCGAAGAAAAAGCATCCGATAATTAAGGCTATTTGGCAGCAACACAAAGTACTACTAAATACTAGTACACAAGGTCGTTTCTTGACGAAGACGCGTGGAATATTTGACGGGAAACATATAGCAACAGAAACTGGTCACTAAGGCATCAACACAATATGATGTGCCAGTCAAAACAACTACATATCGATATCTAAAAATGAAACACAGCATGGAAGCTGATTTAAATCGTAAATCAAAATCCAAAAGAATCCAAATTGTAGCTGCTTGGGCACGAGCCACGAAAAAGGGATTTCAGCAGAGCTAGCCGCTGGGGGTATGGTCAAACAAATCAATTCATCTCATCCAATCTCTAAATCCCTATCCAAAATATATATATATATTTGTAGCCGCAATCAGTTCATTGAACAATGTTCATTAAACGGAAAAGTGTCATTTCAACGCGCTTAACAAGGATAACAACCACGAAGTCGCTATAGGGAAATTTAACCTAGTATTACCGGAATGTCAACTTTTCGAGTCTCATGTGGAAATTACCGCTGGAAATCTTGAAGAATACACTCGAAATATTCAACAGGCTTGTTTAGAAGTTCGGGATGCCTTGTTGCTAGGGGCCGTTTTATTTCCTTAGCTGCGATTGTGGCGTTGCCCTTGCAGGTTTAGCCCTTGTTTCATCCCCTTTCACGCCTTCGGGGAACCTTATCTCCAGCCCCTTTCATCCCATATCATCCTCAACATCGGGCTAGGGTATCTCCCTTAAAATAGCCCGTCGCTCCCCAGAATAGAAGAGCAAAACCAGTATTGATTTCTGTTGCGTTAGATAGTTACTAGATTAGGAAGAAGATTAAATGAATGGATATCCATTCTTTTACTGTTCACCTAAGTGCTTCAACCAGCACTTAGGTACTCGGCCTCAACCGAATAGAAATAGCCAGGTTCCAGATTATAAACGGGACCCAAGACCTGACACTTGGGTGGGTGACAGTAGCGAAGTCTGGAACACTCTGTCCTCTCACCTCCTCCTTCCTCCTGAAGATCGAGGTCGAGTTTATAAAGTGTTCCTTCCCATTAGTCCATGTCACGACAAGTCGAACGACGTAGTATCCGGATGACTGGACGAATGCTACCACATCAATAATAATCCTTTAATGAAGGCATCATTCCTTTTCTCACACCACCGACTTTCTCGTCTACCCGGTACACTAACGCCACATTATTCCTGGGAACTCATTAGGCATCCAAGAATGGAAGATGATTAGTCACTGGGGTGCTACACAAATACCACGATCCCGATGCTTAAATGCCAGAACGGATAGTGATTTGCCATTCCAATTGCCACTATGCCTCAGAGGGCATCCCCTTCTGCCGCATATTAACCATCCAGTTAAGAACATTCATTTGCATATCGTAGGCTCAAGTGAAAATCACCCGACGATTTGACTCGTTGCGTGGAGACGGGAAGAGAGCATATAAGATACAAGATGCGGCATTTCAAAAGTACGCCCGGGCGACAACTCGGGGGCCGCTCGTGGCAGCGTGGACAGGTCTTCAAGTCGACTGGATCCATCATCCGCGAGGGTTGAATGGGAGATGGAAAAATTAGTCATGGACTGCCACCCCAACCAAGGCGAAAAGCTGCACATGCGCACTGAATCGTGTTGTCCGGTCGCTATGGTTACTGCGGACAGATAAAATGAAAAAAATAGTGACAGAACGATGTCAATATCTGCCATTTCCCCCATAGTACATTTACGAATGGCAAATCGGTCGCAAAATCCGCCCTTAGAACCTAAGGCAATGATGGGTAAGTTGTTCCTCTTCCAAGTATCTATAGATCTCCAAATTGTGAAATTTGAGACTCGATGATGGCACTGACCTGCGATCAGACGAACAGGTTTCGAGCAGAAAGCCCTCATCCCGGACGAACCCCTTCTTGAATGCCGGCCCGTGGGCGATCAAGGCCTGCATCTCGGGAAAGGAATTGTTGTATCACAAGAAACCCTGTACGTGGTATAACCCTCGGAAAAAAAGGACTCGCCTTCGAGCCGATTAACAATGACTAGCATATTGTGAAGCAGATATCTATATTCGTCTCTTCGGGTTACACGATTATTTAAAAAATGCAAATTGGTTGCACCATGTGAAAGATGACCACTTGGGCATTGAAGCTCCAGATGAAGGACGGAAATACCTCGTCAGGAAGCCTATTCCAGCTTGAGCACAAAAAGCCGTTCGCTTCCACATACATAACGACCAGCCGATGCCTGTAAGATTGGAATTTGTCCACTGAACTCCTCCCNACCACTTGGGCATTGAAGCTCCAGATGAAGGACGGAAATACCTCGTCAGGAAGCCTATTCCAGCTTGAGCACAAAAAGCCGTTCGCTTCCACATACATAACGACCAGCCGATGCCTGTAAGATTGGAATTTGTCCACTGAACTCCTCCCAGGTTTCTCAACAAGGATCTCTCATTCCGTATCATAATATTTATGAAGAGTAAATGCGCCAAGTCATTTTTTTTTTCAGTAGGCTCCTGACCTCTCATTTTGGACTAAAATTTCCGTGAAATACATCTTTTTGAAAGCCCTTCATTTCTGTTAATTTCTTTTACAATGCAAAAAAAAATGAAGTTGACATTTGGCCTCAGCGCCATTTCTGCTCAGCCTAGATGATGACTTTCCCGCGTTTATTCCTGTGCATGCGAAGCACCAGTTCCTAATAAAATTCTTCTCAACCCTTTGCAACCATCAGTCGGACTTCAACGACACTTGAAAAAACATTTAAGACGTATCCCATAGTAAACTTTAATATTGTATGCAGAAATTTACCGAGTGTGTTACACACGTAGACTAGTTTCGACGACCGGGAAATAAAGTCGAGCTGCTGGGTCAGACCATGCTATTTATATCTGTCGCGTTTCTCGATGAACTTATATGTGATCTCTATTGAGGGCGCAACCCCGGTGACTTTTAGTACCACTGGCTCTGTCTACATGAGCACGCTACCTTGTAGGAAGTTCACTCGGTTCCGAACAAATGGTTGCACAATATGCGATACTTAACCCACGAGTGCCCACACGTGTAATTGGAACTTCGAACTGCTTCATCTTTTCCTCGTGAGGCTTCGACTTATCACGTGCTATTGAGGATATGGGAGCAGCGAGTGATTCCTACAAGCCCTAGACGCGTCGTGTAACCTAAAGTATGCAGGATCCTTAACTGTGATTGCCAACATGAGCATTGTTTTTTTTTATTATTTTATTTTGGACTTTGAAAGAAAGTAATTATGGTTAGTTGAAGCGGATCATCTGCGAGGGTGATGCTCATTAATCCCTCGTGCGCCTCGATTTCATGCATTTTGATGTGACGTATAACGAGAAATAACGAACCATCAATTTCACACCTTTGAAGCTTTCTGACCAAAAGATATCAGAATAAAAACTTTTTCTGAAAATTGATTTCTGACCCAAAACAATCCCAACGTGAAAGGGTTAAAGGGCGAGAATGTGAATTCGATGGGATTTAACCAGGGACTGTAGGGAAGAGGGTGGGTTGGGTATCGAGTAGCGACCCTTTTGCGCACTCGGTTCGGTCTTGCATCAATAGGCAAGTTGCTAGCGCAAAGAGCTACTTGAATATACACTAGAGATAACTCCCGCGTTGGGGCCACTGAAAATCATGGTGACCGAGACAGATGTACTCGTGCGATGGAACATCCTTCAAGTGAGCCAAGGCTTGTTTACTTTGCACAATATGCGATACTTAACCCACGAGTGCCCACACGTTTAATTGGAACTTCGAACTGCTTCATCTTTTCCTCATGAGGCTTCGACTTATCACGTCCTATTGAGGATATGGGAGCAGCGAGTGATTCCTACAAGCCCTAGACGCGTCGTGTAACCTAAAGTATGCAGTCACCGTATGCAGGATCCTTAACTGTGATTGCCAACATGAGCATTGTTTTTTTTTTAAATTTTATTTTGGACTTTGAAAGAAAGTAATTATGGTTAGTTGGAGCGGATCATCTGCGAGGGTGATGCTCATTAATCCCTCGTGCGCCTCGATTTCATGCATTTTGATGTGACGTATAACGAGAAATAACGAACCATCAATTTCACACTTTTGAAGCTTTCTGACCAAAAGATATCAGAATAAAAACTTTTTCTGAAAATTGATTTCTGACCCAAAACAATCCCAACGTGAAAGGGTTAAAGGGCGAGAATGTGAATTCGATGGGATTTAACCAGGGACTGTAGGGAAGAGGGTGGGTTGGGTATCGAGTAGCGACCCTTTTGCGCACTCGGTTCGGTCTTGCATCAATAGGCAAGTTGCAGTTGCGCCATCGCAAAAGTATCATGAATGGAATCGCAAAAGTATTAAGAATGGAATCGCAATTGGTATGTGTTTACGGACGCTCCTAGACAGGCCAGAAAGTCGACAGTCCGAGCTGTTCTGCTCTCATCGGTTGGCTCGTGCGCTCTCCCTATTTCCATCGTCCTAGGCATAGGGAATCCTTCGGTGGTGCGGATTAGCGTCATTACAGGAAGGCCCGAGAATAATCCGAAAGAGGTATAATACTAGTATGATAGTACCCTCCCTCTAGGCGCCATCAGCGTCAGAGGTGCCTCGACGAGATGTGATGCCAGGCAAGGCCTAAATCCTTCATCCTAGCTCATCGCCTCGAAAGGCCTCTGCCATCCTAGCCTTAATCACGAGGATTACAAATGCCGTTCTAAAAGCCATCGGCTATGCGACAGGACTTCTACATCAAATCCGCGAGAAGTCGCTGGAGAAATGATGAAGTGCACCAGACCTCGCTGCTGCTGCCTCACACCGGGCTAGGAACTCCGTTTGTAATTGTAAGGAAATGTTAACATCGCATCCACAGATAGAGTAAGTGGAGACAGTAGACGGATCAATCATGGGCATTCAGGAACGGCGATAAGTCCCCACTCGAGATATCGATGGGCGCTGTTGCGCCCATCGAACGCCACTGAATGACGAATGGACGATAGAAGAATTAATATTATTTTTTCCATTATTCCTGGGAACTCATTAGTCACTGGAGTGCTACATTTGCTTGTGAACACTCTGGAGGTGATGGGCTCGTTTTCGAATATGACAGCCTCGTTTTTGTCATTCAGGGAATTTGAATGCAGTTGTGTCTGAACGTAGCGACACGAGACAAAATTAAGTCCTTACTCGTGCAAGTATCATGTACTCGAACGGGTTTTTTTTAAATCCATTTGCGACCCCTTTCACTCCTTTTTTATCCTCGCCATCGGGCATGAACCCAGCCCCCTCACCTTGGGCCGGAGGACTACTTTCTCCGGCCAGCTTTGCCCTTAAATAGGGGAGGTCCTCCGACATTCAGCATCCGCAGAGCATTCTCCGGGCATTCCCGAGGCATTCAGGGATCTTCCACTCCTCGGCAGTGCAACTCTCGCCTGCCATTTCTTCTACTCCTCGGCAGTGATTTCGAGTGTCTCTCATCACTTCTCGCGAGGCGCAGAACCCCATGCTACTACCACTTCATCCCCATCCTTGTGACCTCCGTTCGGAGGATATTGTTATAGAAATACTAAACCTTGTGCAAATGGTAACAAGGGTATTTCCTTTCCCTACCATGCAAATACTGTTCACGTGAGGCTTGGCGCTGAACCTACGCCGACGTCAGCCTGCTACAATAGCGGCAAACGAATCACGCTACCCATCTCGCAACAGCACCACTAAAGCTTACCACGTGACACAAGCGTTCCCAATTCTTGTTCTGTTTTGTCGATTTCGTGTATGAACCATGATACCATCTGTTTGCAGGCACTCGAGCGTGAAGGCGGGATATTCTATGGTCGTCTGTGAGGCTGGGCAAGACTCGGAGACTCGGCAAAATTAATTTAACCCAATGTTTTTCTGTATATCCAAGTTTTCTTTACGTACTCTGAGGTTACTGGTATTAACCCTATCACGACTGGTCGTAATTATATAACCCGGGCCAAATCATAGTTGTCTCGCTTTAGAATAAATATGTATGCCCTGTTCCCCGTGTCGAATTTCTCTAATCACCCTCATGAGAGTGCGCGAGCGAGAAAGGGGAGCCAGATTGGAGAGAGGAGCCTAGCTAAGATGCGGGACATTTATTGAACCCTTGAGAGAAAGAGAGTACTGTACGCAGTTCCACCCCGCACTGATATCCATTCTTTTACTGTTCTTTCTATTCTAGTAACTATCTTACGCAGTAGAATTCATTATTGGTTTTGCTCCTCTCTTCTGGAGAGCGACGGGCTATTTCAAGGGGGATACCTTAGCCCGATGTCGAGGATGATATGGGATGAAAGGGGCTGAACCCTTGAGACCTCCAGGGCTGGAGATAAAGTTCCCCTAAGGCGTGAAAGGGGGATGAAGCAAGGGCGAAACCTGCAAGGGCCACGCGATAATCGGAGCTAAGTAAATGAAACGGCCCTTGACAACGAGTTTTATGCTTTAAGAATTCCAGCTGTAATTCCCAGATGAGGCTCAAAAAGTTTAAATTCGGGTAATGCTAGGTTAAATTTTCCCATAGCAACTTCGTGGTTGTCTGTTATCCTTGTTAAACGCGTTGAATGACACTTTTCCGTATAGTTCGGTAGCAGTCTCTTTTGCCGTTAAGCTAAGTTTAAGTTCATCCAAGGGCTCGTGAACTTTCGGGAAGCTTCCGGAATGCCGACGGGGACGATGAGAAATTTATCTGCACTCTGGATGATTACGGGAATGCCGAATTTCGGCAATCGACTCTAAATATATGGGAGACGCCCAAAAATTTCAGGTAAAAAAATATCACTCGAAAATAAAAAAGAATACAATAAGAAGCAGCATGCAATCATCGTCTTCATTCGTGTCGAGATCGGAGCCTGGTGCCCCTCTTTGGCTTCACTGGGGTCGAGATCGTCGTCGTCTTGATCATCTTG